>JAULLH010086830.1:0-21159 GCA_035668455.1 Sarracenia alabamensis
GAACTCCTTATAGTGCCTTGGAGCGTTCGTAGAGCGCTCGAGCGGCACATACATATTTATACCTTTCTCGATAAGTCGAAAGTTGAGACATTGGGGCACACGAAGAGAGCCTGTAGAGAGCTCGAGTGCCCTTGACTAAATGTCTTAATTATTTCTTGACGAGAGTTGAGATATTGAAGCGCCTGAAGAGAGCCTGCAGAGAGCTTGAGCGGCCCTGCTTTATGTCTTATATTCTTGTTATCGAGAGTAGGGTTTTTCTAGCGCCAGCGGCGTGCCCGAAGAGTGCTAAGGCTCAATGGCAAAACCCAAACGATTCTCATTGGCGCGGCCGAAAAAGCCTGTCATTTTTAACTGCGCTCGAATAATGCTCGACCGCGTTATAGCGCCTACGGCGTGCTCGTACAGTGTTCGAGTGCCAGTGTATTTTTCTATATATACACTTCATACCCGTCGTTAGGTTTTTGAGAATCCTCTCCCAGTCTTTGGGCTGTTCCTGGAGGAGCTGCTGCTGCCTCTTGGCTTCCTCAAGGCTTGGTGTTGGATTCCACCATCAACACAATGTGATGCATCATATACCCAAGGTAATACATCTTCCTTCTTCCTTTAATTTTGTATGTTTGTATGTTAGGTATAGATTTTTCCTTAAGTTATATATGATGTATCTAGCATTGTTATTGTATGTTTTTACTTTTGTTAAGTATTGCATCCATAACATGCTGGTTGAGGAATCCTTTGTTAGGATGACCGTAGGTTTTGAGACTTGCATTAGTTTCATGACCCTAGGCTCGGTTGTCTTGCTGTGTAGTAACATGAGATCGTGTGACTTGTTATAGTCTCACACTCTTTCCTCTCGGCTAGTACTTCTGGAGAAGCCTCCGATGTTACCACCATCCGGTGTGCCATAGTTCTTACCTTTCTTTGGATCGGTAACTAGACCACACTTGGAGTCATAACCATGGATGTCCTTAACCTAGCAGTGTATAGGAGTTCATATTGGTTATCTTTCTTGTCATCATTCCTCCCACCTTCCACCAGCATTGTTCTTCAATGCACAAATGGTCGAGGTATCTCGGAGCCCTCTTTGATAGGGAGATTAGGACTACTTCCCTTGGACCACATGCTACTCATGACCTCTGTTTGGATTACCTATGGAGATACTCATAAAACGCTAGAGGGGGAGCTATCGCAACTATAAGATAGGTTTTCTGTTAGGAGTTACGTGTGTTTCCTATTATGTCTATCTTGTAAACCTTTTGGCTTATAGTGCATATTTCCACCATGTGTCGGTGTCGTTGTGTTCATCTCGGGGAGCTTCCCTAGGGTTCCCACGTATATCGCGTGTTCCTTATGGTTATTGGATGTTTTAGCTTTTTACAGCTTTATGTTGATGTTTTAATTATTAACTTTAACTTGCTATCATGTTAAGTTAGATAATTAACTAATTAAAATTGAATAAATTTTAATATATCGGCTCATAACCTATTGCCCCCCCCCCCCATAGGTTAGTTTATCGGTTCGCAGTAGTACTTTCAGTGCTCATACAGACTGCGATCGTTGGCGAGTTTCCATTTATACTCGTATGGGAGAGTATTTCTTTTTCATGGGCGATCAAGACGACGATTCAGTTCCTTCTTATACTTCATAGTGTGATATATGTCTTAGATCTCTCTTTTAAGATCTCTTAATTTATGGAGACAAGCTTTCATTTGAAGATCTACTTCCTATTTTCATGAGTTTCCTAAAAATTTTCCTTCAGATTTGTTTGAGCCTCCGCCTTGGCGAGAAGTAGAGTCTGTTATTGATTTTTTTCCGAGGACTGCCCCCATTTCTATGCCTTCTTATCATTTTGCAACCACATAGCTTATTGGGTTAAATGTCCAAATTTAGAAGTTGTTGGACAAGAGTTTTATCCGATCGAGTGTATCAGCGTGGGGAGCACCAGTGCTATATGTGAAGAAGAATGATAGATCTTTACGTTTATGCATCGATTATCATAAGTTGAATCAAGTAACCGCGAAGAACATGGATCTCATGACATGTATTGATGACTTATTGGATTAGCTGAAAGGATCATCGTGCTTCTTAAAGATTGACTTATGGTCGAGCTATCATCAAATGACGGTCAAGAAGGAGAACATTGCGAAGATAGCTTTCTGTACCCGCTGCGGGCACTATGAGTTCCTGGTCATGCCTTTTGGTTTAACAAATGCATTGGCTACATTCATGGATCTCATGAATTGTGTCTTTTCCAGTAACTTGATCAATTTGACATGGTGTTCGTGGATGACATAATCATTTATTCATCGTCAAAGAAGGAGCAGGAGGAGCACCTTCACATTACTTTATAGTTGTTGTAGGATCATTGGCTATATGCCAAGTATGACATGTGTGAGTTTTGGCTTTTCAAACATAAGTTTTTAGGCATATCGTATCATGTGATGGTGTAGCGGTGGATCCATCGAAGATTGAGGTAGTAATGAGTTGGGAATGGCCGAAGACTGTATTTGAGATTAGGAGTTTGTTTGGTGTGATGACTGTGAGCTGGCTTTCCGTGAGCTGAAGAAGCGGCTTACTAGTGCACCAATCTTGGTTATATCAGAGCGAGGCCTTGGTTATGTGGTATATTATGATGCTTCTCACGAGGGTTTAGGTTGCATACTAATGTAACGGGGTAATGTAGTTGCCTATGGAGGTCCACTACTAAAGATTCATGAAAAGAATTACCAGACGTACGATCTGGAGCTGACTATCATGGTATTTACTTTGAAGACGTAGAGGCACTATCTTTATGGGGAATGCTTTGAAGTGTTCTCAGATCGTCAGAGCTTGAAGTACCTTTTCTCACAAAAGGGGAAGAACATGCGATATAGGAGATGGATGGAGTTCTTGGGGGACTACAACTTCGATCTTTAGTACCATCTGGGTGAAGCCAATGTGGGGTACAATGCTCTTAGTCGGAAGTCTTTCAGTTCCCTTGTACATATAACCATTCGAGATTGGAACATACTGGGAGAGATTGGCAAATTTGATTTACACCTATGTGAGTCTGGAGATCATGCGATGTTCTTTACAGTAGTTTCTCATCCTACCGTTCTTGTGCACATAATAGATGCTCAATTAGAGGATGTCGAGTATCGTATGTACCGGGAGCATATTGCTAGTGGTGAGAGCGCTAAGGAGTGGACTATAAATGACAATCAGAGCTTGAGATTTTCGTGAAGGTTCTTTGTACCGGAAGCGTGTTGTGACGATGTACTATGGCAGTTTCATCATTTACGTTTAGTGGTGCACCTGGGCGACAATAAGATGTATCATGACTTATGCATGCAGTTTTAGTGGAAGGGCATAAGGAAGGACATATTGCTATTTGTATCACGATGCCTCACTTGTTCGCATGTAAATGAGGAGCACCAAAGACCAGGGGGCTTGTTTCAGCCCCTACCCATATTAGAATGGAAGTGCGAGCATGTGATGATGAACTTTGTGATCGGGGTACTAAAGTGACCGAGAGGGCATGATACTTTGTGGGTTGTGGTTGATAGGTTGACCAAATCTACACATTTCTTACTGATTCGTCTTACCGACTCGATAGATAGGTCGGGCTGTCTATATATCAGTGAGATTGTCCGATTACATAAAGTACTCGTGTAACATCCTTATCCTAGATATTAATATAAACATATAATAGAAACTAAGAAAAATGGAAACCAATCGAAATTCCACGTTAAGGCCTTTAATTTCCAAGAAATTCGTTGTTTTTAAAGTAAATTGATCATTTGTTTTAATGCACTTTTAGAGGATTAAAGTACAACAAAAATTGTAATTTAAGGTGCTAAAAGGATGTCCAAAAGTAGCCTAAGTCCCTAGTTTTTAAAAGAAATTTTTAAAATTTTCCCATCCAATGGACTGCTCGAACGGTGGACTAGCATAGGAAGGCCCATGGAAAGTCCAGCAAAAATTTTCTAAGTGTTGGGAGTTTTGCTCAAAATATCTGTTTCGGTTCCCGAACACCAAGTGTGGAAAAGTTGGGTAGAACCTTGTAAAAACCTACAAAACATACTTCAAACCATTGAATACCTTAATCGAACTTTACTAAACAAGAATAAAAGTTTATATGGAATTCAAAGAAACAAACAATAAGAATCCAATGTATTCCCCTTTGTCCTCACCAATCATGCAATGTATGCACTTGGCCTTAGGACGTTACAATCAACCTTTCAACATGAAATCGAAGTATCAATCATAATTATGTTAATCCACAATATGGTACCAATAGAATGTAATTACAAGTTAAACAAAATGCTCCTTAATCCATACAAAGATTAGGAGGAATCATATATCCATCAACTATTCTGCAACCACCTTCCCGCTAACTATCACTTGAAAGTTGTTATGAAACAATGTGAGTCGTGGGTCGTAGGATATATAACAATAAATGAATGATTGATATGTGAGCATAATTATGCAATATATATATATAAATATAACGTCTTATTGGAAATACCACCATTTTCACCATACAAACTAGAGTTAGCATAACCCGTTTTGTAACCCATCGAACATGTTACTTCCCAACATTTCATACATTTCAACCATCATAGCTCTCACACACTCATACACAACCACATTTCCATACACACCCACACACAACCTTCCACATACTCAACACAAGAGTCGATCTTCTTTACGGTTATAATTCAGAGGGGTAGGCTGCTATGTTTGATCAACAACATGCGCTATCTTTTACAGTTGTGATTTTGAAGGGTAGACTGCCCTTTTTGGTCGATAACATGCTCTCTACTTTATGGTTACAAGTCCTAAGGGTAGGCTACCCTTTTTTATCGAAATGACTTGCTCTTCTTTACGGTGATTAACCGAAAGATAGGCTACCCTTTCATTACCTGAGCCAAATCCACTAACGATTTATCTCGCCAACCGACCTCCACACACACACACAACTCCATGGCATTTACTAACCTCTAACAACACACATGAGGCTCCACAACATGGTCCACTCACCAATTCCAATGTGACAAGGTTTAATCAACATGTTAGCTAAATAACCTCAATATCTTCAACAAACCCATAACACATAGTATGTCAATATTCTCATCAATTTGCATCTCAACAAGGTCCAATTTCATATAATCAAAGCCAATTTCAAGGTTTAAGGCCAAAATCCGCAATTTTCCTAAACTACATGATTTTTGGAATCATAGCATTTAAACCTAAATTGAAGTATATATATGCTCAACTCTGATAGTATACAACTATTTCAAGTTTAAAACATCATTCACAACACAAGGGTTTGATAAAACTAAGTATTTCACGCTCTTTCATACTTTTTTTTAATAGGAAAAGAAAGTATACAACAAATGCTTACAACATTCAAGTAGAGTCAAGTATCCTACCTCTTGGAAGTTATATAACAAGAAACAACCTCAGATAAGCCCGTTGAATTGAAAACACCTCAAGAACACAAACCGTTCAGTGAAAATATAGAGAATGAGGAGGTGAGTAAGAATCTTCTAATCAAACCTTGTTTGAAGCCACCAACTAAGCTCCAAATTCAAGATAAGAGGTTCTTCTTCAAACTCTAATACTTCCCTCAACTGATATGATACAGAGGCAAAAAGAAATGAATAAAATGACTCAAAATCATTAAAACCTAAAAATATACCCCCGTTGCGAATAGGAAACCACTCGAGCGGTCACTCCAAGCCCAAGAGTCCGCTCGAGCGAACCACCGTGGTAGACAAAGGGTAAAATTTTAAAAATAGAGGCTCGTATCCGATCTAAATGTCACCAAACTTGGCCCGAGACCTCAGAATAATAAACCAGAGGTTTTAACTCGAATGATAACATCACAAGACCTCGAATCAATAATCAAAATTTAACTTATTCTAAACTTTTAGCCGGTTTTATGAATCTTCTTGAAAATAAGAAAGCCAGTTTCGAATTAAAATTAAAATTAAAATAGTTCATGACATTACAACCTCCCCCACTTAAGAGATTTCGTCCCCAAAATCAATGTACCTCAAGAAGCGAACAACTCCGGATATCTCTCGCGAATATAGGACTCCTGTTCCCACACAGTTTCTTCCTAACCATGATGTAGCCAAAGTACATTAACATAGGATAAGGTCGTACCTCTCAATACTTGCTCTCTAATGTCAAGTATCTTCATTGGTTTCTCCTTGTAAGTAACATCTTCTTTCTCTCTTAAGTTTGTTCAATCAAGCATGTGTAATCCGAAGTATAGAAACATGAATGACATCGTGCACAGAAGATAACTGTGGGAGAAAAGCAAGACGATATGTCACTACAACAGCTCTCTCCTTAATCACAAAAGGTTCGATAAATTGTTGTGAAAACTTCCCACTCTTATTGAATCTCATCAAACCCTTTTGTGGAGAAACTCATAGAAAAATGTGGTCTCCCACCTTAAACTCCAACGATCATCTCTTCCTATCTCCATAGCTCTTCAGATAGTTATGCTCCATCATCAAATGTTGTCGAATGGTCAGTATCTTCTCGATCATCTCTATCACCAACTTCGATCCTAACAAGACTGACTCTCCCACATCGGCCCAACATACTGGTGATCTATAAGGTTTACCATATAACACCTCGAAAGGTGATATTTGAATGTTGTACTGGTAGTTGTTGTTGTAAACAAACTCCACCATTGTTAGATGATCCTCCCATAATCCCCAAAAGTCGAGTACACACGTCCTCAACATGTCCTCTAGAATCGGAATGGTATGCTCAGACTGTTCATCCATCTAAGGATGAAAAGCTGTGCTAAATAGAAGGTCGGTCCCCATGGCTTCCTATAAACTCCACTAAAATGTAAGGCATTACATGGATCCCGGTCGGACACGATGGAAACGAGTACTCCGTGTAATCAAAAAATCTCATCAATATATAAGCAACCTAATTTGTCCATTGAGTCGGTAAGACGAATTGGTAGGAAGTGTGCGGATTTGGTCAACCTATCAACCACAACCCACATAGTATCATGCACTCTTAGCAACTTTGGTAAGTGGGTCACAAAATCCATCATCATGTGCTCCCACTTCCATTCTGATATGGGTAGGAGCTTGTTAGTATTTGACTATTCCCAGATTAAGCATAAAACTATTGTGTTTGTAGCTTTAATTTTGGGATCGGGGTTTCGAGTGTTTGTGTCTAGGTCTTCCGTCCAAATCACATTCAGCAAGCCTGCTCTGATCTCTACAAGGTATACGAAACCCGTACACACACACCCATATGCATTTACTGTACCATATGCTTTAGAGTAGTTTATGTTTTTGTAGCCTTAGAGAATTTATGACTTATCATGAATTCGAGGCACTGGCTTGCGAATGGGGCTCAAGCACCTTCGAGCGTACAAAGAATGCTCGAGCGGCATCGAGTAGCAAACATTATTTATGCTTTATCCATAAGCCGAGAGCTAGGATATTGAAGTGCGCATAGAGGGCTCTTGAATGCCTCTGTTCAATGTCTTATTTTCTCTTTATCGATGGTTGGGTTTTTCAAGGTCCCGTAGTGCACCCGCAGAGCGCTCGAGCTCAGCGTTAAAACCCTGATACACTCTCATTGGCGTGGGTAGAAAAATCCTGTTATCTTTAACTACGCTCAATGAGTGCCTTACCCCGTCAGGTGCCTGTGGCACGCTCAAAGAACGCTCTAGTGCCGGTGTATTTTCCTATATATACATAGCTAAACGCAAACTAGGGTTGAGCTTTTTGTTTGAGAGAAATAACAAAGGCTAGCTGTGTGCTTCTCCTTCTCTCTAGGTCTCTCCATCACCCTTATACTTTCTCTTATTCATTAATGCATAGTTTGAAGGTTTTAAAGGTACTTTGCACATCTCATATGGATCGTGCTTATTGATACCTTGTAATATCCATCCATCAACCATCATTACACACACCTTTCCTAGTACACACACATCTAGCCAAGGTCACCCAGAGTCATCATAGATACAGAGATCGGGAGTGGCTCCCATGGACACTGCAGGATTAATGAAGGCGCTCGGGAAGCTATGTCAACAACATCGGAGTTAGGCGTCCATGGGTGTATGGGTATAAGCCATTTTCTTATGTTTTGATAACCATATTGATTCGTAGTAATATATAGTTGTGTGTTTAGTGCTGTAATGGCTTGAGCCATTTAATTAATATTTTATTTTAAATTGATAGAATTTTGGATAATACATTTTTCCTCTGATTTTTTTAAAAATAATGAATAAAAATTTAAATTTAAAACTTATGTAAAATGGTATTAAAAGAGAATCCATTTCTCTAGAATCTTCTATATGAAAAAAACAATTATCTCGGGTAAAACGCGAGAATCCTCGCGAACCAGCAGAAGCTCGGTAAACATAGAGGGAGAGATGAGAGGGAAGAGGAGGATGGAGGAGGCCACGGCCAGCCATCCACCCTAATGCCGACCACTGCCGTGCTATGATCGACACCCATCGTCGGCAGCGACGGTGATAGAGCTACGAAAACAAAGGCAAAATAGGGGAGGCAAAGCCGCTCGACGCTGCGAGCGTCAGTAATGGATTTGATCTTCGATTCGGCTTATTTTCCTCAAATTTCTTCATAAAAGATATGATTCTAGATCTGTAGAACATTTCTAGTGATTTAGTTTCAGATTTGATAGAAGTTTTGTGATTGATCGAGACCTAGGGTTCGTCAAACCCGACGGGGGTGATTTTAGGATTTTTTGTCTTTTGTTGATCAATTGATGATAATAACTTAGAATTGGACCTATACCTAAGTTTCTAGGCTTGATAGGATCATTGTGGTGTGATCGATTTCTGTTTTGGAGAAACTAGGGTTTTCCGGTCGGATTGGGACTGATTTGGGAATTTCGTCCCTACGGGGATAATTTTATGAAATTAATTCCAATTCTATGATTATGGCATAGAATATAGCCTGTGATCATAATTTTTAGTTAGCTGGATTATATCCATGTGAATTAAATCACAAGTTGGTAATTTGATTTTGGCAGTTGGACACGCTTTCGAAGTTGGTTCGGGGCGGCTTTAGATTATACTCGATTTCTTGGTATCGTCTTGATTTTGAGGTAGGATTGTAGACTTATTAAACCTATTTATTGATATGGATTGAATGTTTTCTCCAAAATCCTGCTTTGAGATTTATGACTATTACCGAACCTGAACATGAATTTAGTTTTGGTTTTGAATGATAGATATTTGTCTTACATGTATGTGAGACTACGGATATGGGATCCTATTGATTGGATGTTGATTATCTTGTTTGTGAGATTTATAATAATCTTGAAAAATTTGATTTACATGTGTTTAGTTTATACCCGAACCTAAACTTATGAAAACATGTATGCTGTATTCGATTTTGGTTGAGATACTTAAGGATGCTTAGGCTCCCTTAAAATAGCCTTGTTTTTTATGATTAGACATAGAATTTGGTTGAAGTAACTATAAGAGAATAGCTTCACTTATACTTGTCTCTTATTCTTAGTGATTGAGTTATGTGATTGGATAATGGGCTATTCGTGGATTATCACTTGTTCTTGTATTGGTTCATGTGACTAGTATTGATATTGGATGTGCGAAATGGAGATCAAGGTGAATCCAACATAATGATAATTAATATCTGTGGTAAGTGGATCTTGATTGTGATAGTTGCATTAGATTGGATACGGGTCATCTTTGCCCTCATGCCATCGGGTCTGTAAAAGAGTTACATTGCCTTGTTGATGGGTCGGCCTTGTGCTAGGATAGTATACTTAAAATCCATGCTTTATGTATTTTGTTATCCGGGATCCCTGGAATATTAATGAGGAATAATTGAGATGGTTTGCATATTCGGTTTCATATATATTATATGTATGATGTATGTATATATTGTCCGTATATTTTATTTAGTATTTGACTCGTCGCATGAAGCGAGGAAGATCGAGTCAAAATTTCTAAAAAATATACAAGTGGGCTCACAACTGCAATGGACCCGGATAATTCATTGGTACGGTTGTAGCACATCATTATATTAGCTTATCTTTACAAGGTCCAACGAATTAAATTCTTGTTTTGGAATTTGATATTCGAGCTCGATGTGTTGGTACACTGGGAGTGTATTGAGTAGGATCATTAAGATGATCAATTCTATACTGACTATATGAATTGATCTACATCCTATTTTATCAAGGATTGCACATACTCTTAATCCTGACGTGATTGATCAAATCATGCTCATATGATGTTCAGTACTTTGAATCACCAATGGTTGAGATTTCTATATCGTGATCAATATGACCGGTGGGTTGGGTACTGTCATTTTTTTTCCGATGATTGATAATCAGCTGACAGAAATCACGTTCGACTTAGGTTGAGTGGTTCTCCATCATGTTCTATGCTTATAAGTTTGACTATGCCAAACCTGCGCAGTGGATCGGTTGATCCGGCATACTCAAAAGGTTAAGCGGTGCAGGTACGAGGAAAATAGGATTTTTGAACCAGGTTGTCTGTAACCTAATTCGATTATCAGGAATCTATATCTCAAACGTGGGGAGACAACATTGCATTTGATAATTGGAAACTCGAGACACAAATTGAGTTTAAGGCCAGGAGTTCTGTCAAGTCCTTTAGTGGAATAAGTCTTGGTTCGTTCGAGAAAGGATCTAAGTCGGGGATTGAGTTAGGGATATCCGATTTTCTCGGATGGTTAGCCTGAGTCCTATACTTTCTCATGATCCATCACGTTGCCCGATTTTATGTGCGGAATATTTATCGTTAGTTTCGGTAATTATTTAATTTAATTCAATCATCGGGTTTTTCGTCGGGACGGTCGGGGTATTTAATTAAATAATCACATGCTTTTTTTGTATTTGGCACACCTAGGGATTTATCCCTAGGTGGTCAGCCCTAGGGGTATATTATTGCCTAATTATTTTGTAAAGATATATTGTATATATCTTGGATGTAAAGTAATAGGAAGGTGGAAATAATTTTGGAGATATTTTAGGAGAAAGAAAGTTTATTTCTCTCTCTCTCTCCTCTACTCCTTGGCCGGCCACTTATGTGGGTATTATTATATATTATTTTATGTGTATATTAAGGGGAATATATTTGGAAGGAATATATATGTACCCCTAAAAATATATACATCAATATATAATAAAATATGGAGGATAATAATATACATAAAAGAGAATTTTTGTGCCTAGAAACCCTAGTAGCCGCCAGCCTCTCTTCTCTCCCTTTGCATAGTTTTTTGCAATTTTGAGGATTGGTGTGTGAGAAGAAACCAAGAACAAGAATTAGACTCTGTCGGATACGGTGCCAACACATCTTGACCATTGCAGTGCATCTGGGATATATGCGAGAAGGTTGCGTGGTGGTCTCACCTCAAATTGTGGAACTTAGAAACTATACTACTTAGTTTCAATCGGTATACATCTATCCCATTCATATTGTATGCCTTGCTTATTCATGAAAAACGCGACGTTACGACTTTTATGGCCCCGTAACCGATCCTAATACGACCTTTTTAAAAATTTCACTACGCCGGCTCTAACAGTGGTATCAGAGGCGGTGATGCATTTTTCATGAAAAGCTATGTTCTAACCATGATTTTGCAGCGTTTAGTCGTTATGATCTGGTCCTTGTGTTATTGGTTTTATTTTTATTTGTATTAATTGAAAGTATCCCGATGGTTTTTAAATCAGGATTAGGATTTTGTACGCCTCCCACGTGGGACATAGGATTTTGCAATGTAAAAATTAATTTTCTTGCAATTAATTTTTTGGTTGTATTTTGCATATCGGGACACGAAAAACATAGATCGTGAGACGAGGTGCAACCATGGGGGCGGCAGTATGGTGACACTATTGCGGTATAGTTGCAGCTGACATGCGGGAGACGTGCGGCATGTAGGTGCAACGAAGGCAACAGACTGGTGCATGCGATTCGCGACACAGGTGCACTGGCGCATGAACACAGTCGACTGAGCGCCATTCAGTCGACTGAGTCGCACACACTCGACTGTGTCGATGACTTAGTCGACGGATAGCGTGTGTGTGGCTGCGGCAGGCATGTAGGGTGTGTGCGGGGACTGTGCAGCACACTGGTAACAGTTAGGAAGTGACTCGGTAGGGGCTGTTTGGCTTCAGTTTTAACTTTTTCCACCGACGTATCAATGATCCAATGCTATGGCGGTTCTCTAGGGGTTGAAGTGGTTTATTGGGCTTTTTGACGGCTCATTAGGGTTTCTTAAACCCTAGGGATTTAATTCTTAATCTAAGCCCGTTGGATTAAAAGGATTAAATTAACGGATCAGATCGTAATGACTTTTATTATTTATTTAATTTTGTCGTTGTGTTTAGTTGTTTATTTATTTGTTTTAATTAATTGCATGAATGGATTGTTATTTTATTTTATTTTCCTTTTACGTATGATTTTTCCAAATCTAGGAATATTAAGAAAATATTTTTAATAAAATAATTAATCTAAGCAATTTTTAAAACAGCAAATAAATAGAAAATTAATGTTATTTATTTTTGCGATAAATAGATAATTAATTAATGTTTTTGAAAAACCGGGTAATTAATTTCTTTTCGCAAAATTAAATATGTAAACCTTTTGTTTATTTTAATGAAGTTAAACATGTGATTTTAATTGGTTAAAATCGGATTTTTTTAATAAGATAATTAAAATATGTTTAATTTTTTAAAAATAAATAAAGAGGTAAAATCCTCGGCTTTTAAAATATTAAGTGGGAGGAAGCTTTATTCACGGATAAATGCTACGGTCTCCATCGCACATTCGTTAGATATGTAATTTTAACTCGCGTGCCGGTCAGACTGGTCTGCAAGCGGAAGGGTTAAAATTATGGTATCTCTGGAACGATTCGCTGGCTAGGGTTAATTTGGAATGTAATGCAAAGTTAGGCTCGCACACACCAGGCTCGGAACTTTGTCACAGGATTTTCAAATTAAGTGTGATTGTTATACACTTAACCCATGGACAAAAATATCTTCCCTGTGGAGTCACTATTTTTTTCTGTGTTGACCAAAGGTAATTGGCTATTTAGTCACTTAGAGTATATCTGCAAATAGAAACATGTTAGTCATTGGTTCGTTAACTGGTTAGACGTCCACACTGTGAGGCCCGATTAGTTGATGTGACTCTTGACGGATTTTTGTTGTTGTGATATCTTTTAAGAGGGATGAATAGACTGACATGTCTATCCAGACATGGATTGATTAGTAGACATCCAAACCGGGTGGCTTGCTTAATCACAAAGGCTTTGGGCTGCCAATAATTCTTTTAACATTAAATGGTTGAGGGACTCTAAAATTTTCAAAGGAATTAAAAAGTTTTCTCTTTTGTTTCTCAGGCTTTAATATGGGATCATTTAATCCAATTGCGGTGATTCTCAAAAAACACAAGTTAACCGGACCAAATTTTATCACATGGAAATGGAACCTCGATATAGTGTTGACTTCTGACGATTATAAGGTCGTGCTCACTGAACCTTGTCCTCTTGCTCCAAATAACGAAACTCCAGAATTGGATGCTCGTTATTATGAGTTATGGAAGAAGGCTGATCGGATGAGAACTTGTTACATGCTGGCTTCTATGTCGGACGTGTTGCAAAGCCAGCATCAGTCTATGGGATATGCAGCTGCAATAATGCTTAACTTCACAGAAATGTTTGGTGACCAAGGTCGGGCAGCAAGGCAGGTGGTCTTGAAGGCTCTAATGAACACATCTATGGCTGAGGGTACACCAATAAGGGACCACATTGTGAAGATGATCGGTCTTCTAAAGGAGCTAGAGGTCCTTAAAGCTGATATCGATGGGGAAACCCAGATTAATATGGTGCTCCAGTCTTTGCCTGATTCATTCAATCAATTCTGCCTTAATTATATAATGGACAAACTTAATTTTTCCCTGGACGATTTATTAAAAGAACTCCAGGAAGCTAAAGGGCATCCTTAAGTCATCCAAGGCATTTGTTACTAAAAAGGCCTCATCTTCTAATCCAAAAGATGGAAAGAAGAAGAAGGAAAGTCAGCAACAGATAAATACTAAGAGGGTTGGCAAGGATAGGCCATCAGTTACCAAGGCGAAAAATATAGCACTTAAGGGTAAGTGATTTTATTGTCAGAAATCGAGACACTAGAAGAGGAACTATCTTAACAGTAAGAACAAGGAAGCTGCAGGGGTTCCAGGTGACCAGGCAGCTTAGAGAGGGTGAGATATATCTACAAATGGGGAATAACTCCCAGGTCTCTGTTATAGCAGTGAGAGATATGGTTCTCTATTTTAGTAGGAATAAGAGTTTAATTTTAAGAAACATTTTGTATGAACCTCAAATCAGGCGGAACTTAGTTCCGGTTTCTTGTTTGGGAAATGGTGGATATTTGGTTTCATTTAAGAGACATTACTGCAATATTATGGTCAGAAAACAAATTATCTGTCATGGTACATTGGAAAATGCTCTTTATATATTGCATCCTATTATTCATACTGTTGATAATAAAGAGGCGAATAACTTACGTATGTTGCCTTTTTCAAAAAAAAAAAAAAAACTTACGTATGTTGCCACTAAAAAGGAATGTTTCTTCCATGAATCTAACACTTCTTTGGTACCTTCGTCTAGGTCATATTAATCTAAAAAGGATACAAAGATTGGTGGAAGATTGACCTTTAAGTTCATTGCAAGTGGAGGTACTTCCGGTTTGCAACACCTGTTTAGAGGGTAAGATGACCAAGAGGCCATTTACGGCAAGGGACTTAGAGCCAAAGAGGTGTTGGAGTTGGTTCATTCTGATGTATGTGGTCCCATGAACATCCAGGAAAGAGGTGGATATGAGTACTTCGTCACTTTTATTGACGATTACTCTAAGTATGGATACATTTACCTATTTCATCGTAAGTGTGAGACCTTTGAGAAATTCAAAGTATTTAAGACGAAAATAGAGAAGCCGACAGGTAAAAGTGTCAAAACCTTATTATCTAATCGTGGTGGGGAATACTTTCTTGGGGAGTTCAGGGACTACTTGTCAGAGCATGGGATTACATCCTAGTTGTCTGCACCGGGGATGCCCCAGCAAAATGATGTAGCGAAAAGGAGGAATAGGTCCCTTAAGTAGATGGTAAGGTCTATGATGAGTTACTCGGATTTGCCACATTAGTTTTGGGGTTTTACATTAGAAACAACGAGTTATATTTTAAATTCGGTACCTACTAAGGCAGTTCCCGGTACCCCTGTGGAGCTACGAACTGGGCGTAAGCCAAGTCTTAAATACTTCGGGATATGAGATTTCCCAGGACATGTGCTGGTGGTAGATGTAAGTATGGAGGAATGGAAGACGAAGGTATGTTTCTTTATAGGGTACCCCAATGGAACCAAGGGTGGTTTATTTTATAATTTTAAGAGTCAACAGGCATTTGTTAGCACAAATGCTAATTCTTGGAAGAGGATTATGTAATGAATCACAAACCCCGGTCAAAACTTATTCTGGAATAGGTTAGGATGGAAAATATGGTACAACGAAAATTATACCTAATGAGCGGAGTGAGACACCACCTATCACGAGTGCACACGAGGGTCCTTATCGTAGTGGGAGGGTTGTTCATCAACCCAAGAGGTATATGTTCTTGGGAGAGTCTCTTGACAAGATCCCAGAAGAACTAGTTACCGAACCCCGGAACTACAATGAGGCACTTCAAGATAAGGATGCGGAGTTATGGAAAAAGGCTATGGAATATGAGATAGAGTCTATGTACTCAAATCAGGTCAGTGAGCTTGTAGAACCATTAGATCGGATAAAACCCATTGGTTAAAAATGGATCTACAAGAAGAAGAGAGGAGTAGATGGGAAGGTTGAAACCTTCAAAGCTAGGCTTATTGCGAAGGGGTTTACTCAGAAAAAAGGGTTCGATTATGAGAAAACCTATTCGCCGGTAACCTTGCTTAAGTCTATCCGGATTCTCTTATCCATTACTGTGAATCTCGATTATAAGATTTGGCAGATGGACGTCAAGATGACTTTCCTTAACAGTTGTCTTGACGACATGATCTATATGATGCAGCCAGATGGATTTATAGCAAAGGGCCAGGAGCACATGTTGTGCAAGCTTAAGAGATCCATTTATGGACATAAGCAAGTATCAAGAACTTGGAATACTCGATTTCACCAGGAGATCAAAAGTTTCGGCATTGATCAGTGTCCTGTCGAATATTGTGTGTACTAGAAGCGTGATGGTAGTAAGGTAGTGTTTCTAGCCATCTATGTTCATGACATTCTCCAAATCGACAATGATGTGGGGATGTTATCTTCGGTAAAGGTATGCCTATCAAGTCAATTTGACATGAAGGACTTGGGAGAAGTGGGCCAAATCCTTCAGATCAATCTCATACGAGATTGGTCATGTAGGATGTTGGGCTTATCCTAGGCCCGTTATATGGACTTGATTATTGCTCATTTTGGCATGGAAAATTCCAAGAAAGGATTTCTTCTTTTCAGATATGGGATTACTCGATCAAGGGATCAGTGTCCTAGAAGACCCCAGGAGATAGAGAGGATGAGAGGTATCCCTTATGCTTCGATAGTAGGGAGTATCATGTATGTCATGCTCTGCACTAGACCCGATATCTGTTATGGCATTGGCATTGTGAGTATATATTAGTCTAATCCTAGGGAAGAGCATTGGATTGCGGTCAAGAATATACTCAAGTACTTGAAAAGGACTAGGGAGTATAAGTTGGTGTACCAGAAAGATAGTCTTACACCCTTGCGGTACACTTACTCTGATTTCCAAGCTGATAGGGATTCTAGGAGGTCCACCTTAGGTTATGTGTTTACGTTGGGAGGAGGAGCCATCAGTTGGAAGAGTGTCAAGCAATCTTGTATAGCTGACTCTACCATGAAGGCCAAATATGTTACAACTTCGGATGCAACTAAGGAGACAGTTTGGCTCAGAAACTTCTTATTAGACTTGAATGTGGTACCTTCAGTGTAGTCGCCTATTGTACTCAATTGTGACAACAGTGGGGCAGTTGCAAATTTAAAGGAACCTAGAGTTCACAAAAAGGGGAAGCACATAGAGAGGAAGTATCATCTCATCCAGGAGATAGTGCAGCGGGGAGACGTAGTAGTTTCCAAGATAGCATCTACGGAGAACCTAACAGATCATTTTACAAAGGCCTTGTCTCAGATGGTCTTTGATAACCATGTAGAAGGTTTAGGTGTTAGATGTGTGCCTGCATGGCTTTGAGTCTAAATGGGAGATTGTTAGGATAATATACTTAAAAGCCATGCTTTTATGTATTTTGTTATCTGGGATCCCTGGAATATTAATTAGAAACAATTGAGATGGTTTTCATATTTTGTTTCGTATTTATTGTATGTATGATGTATGTATGCACTGTCCGTATATTTCTTTCTAGTATTTGACTTGTCGCATGAAGTGTGGAAGATCGGGTCCAAGGTTCTGACAAATATACAAGTGGGCTCACAACCGCAATGGACCCGGACAATCCATTGGTACGGTTGTAGCACATCTTTACATTACCTGATCTTGCCTAGGTCGAACTGATCGAATTCAAGTCTTGGAATTTGATTTTCGAGCTCAATGTGTTAGTACACTAGGAGTGTATTTAGTAGGATCATTAGGATCATCAATTCAATATTGACTATATGAATTGATCTACATCCTATATTATCATGGATTGTACATACTCTTAATCCCAATGTGATTAATCAAATCATGTTCATATGATGTTCAATACTTTAAGTCACCAGTGGCTGAGATTTCTATAGCAAGATCAATATGACCGGTGGGTTGGGTACGGTCATTGTTTGTCTGAAGATTGATAATCAGCTGATGGAAACCACATCCGATATAGGTTCAGGAGTTCCCCCTCGTGTGCTATGCTTATAAGTTTAACTATGTCAAACCTGCGTAGTGGATCAGTTGATCCAGCATAGTCAAAAGATTAAGCAGTGTGGGTGCGAGGAAAAGAGGATTCTCGAACCGGGTTGTCGGTAACCTAATTCGATTATCGAGAATCTATATCTTAGACGTGGGAAGACTATAGTGCATTTGATAATTGGAAACTAGAGACACAAATCGAGTTTAGGGCTGGGAGTTCAGTCAAGACCTTTAGTGGAATAAGTCATGGTTCGTTCGAGAAAGGATCTAACTCGGGGATTGAGTTAGGGATATCCGGTTTTCTCGTATAGTTAGCCCGAGTCCTATACTACCTCGTGATTCCTCACATAGCCCGATTATATGCGCGGAATATTTCTTGTGGATTTCGGTAATTATTTAATTTAATTCGATTGTCGGGTTTTTTACCGGGACGGTCGGAGTATTAAACTAAATAATTAGGGGTGTTTGGGTATTTGGAACACCTAGGGATTTATCTCTAGGTGGCCGGCCCTATGAGTATATTATTGCCTAATTATTTTGTAGAGATATATTGTATATATCATGGATGCAAAGTAATAGGAATGTGGAAATAATTTCGGAGATATTTTAGGAGAAAAAATATTTCTCTCTCTCTCTCTCCTCTCCTCCTTGGCCGACCACTTATGTCGGTATTATTATATATTATTTTATGTGAATATTGCGGGGAATATATTTGAAAGGAATATATATATATCCCTAAAAATATGTACATCAATATATAATAAAATAAGGAGGATAATAATATACATAAGGGAGAATTTTTGTTTCTAGAAACCCTAGTAGCCGCTGGCCTCCCCTCTCTCCCTTTGCATAGTTTTTTGCAATTTTAAGGATTGGTGTATGGGAAGAAAGTAAGAACAAGAAGGAGCCTCGGTCAGATACGGTGCCCACTCATCGTGACCGTTGTAGCGCATCCGGGATATACGCGAGAAAGTTGCGTGGTGGACTCGCCTCAAATTGTGGAACATAGAAACTATACTACATAATTTCAATCGGTATACATATATCCCATTCATATTGAATGTCTTTCTTATTCATGAAAAACGTGACGTTACGGTTTTTACAGCCCCGTAGCTGATCTTAAAATGACCATTTTAATAATTTCGATGCTCTAGTTCTAATAGCTTGCCCTCAGACCATCGGGTCTGTAGAAGAGTTACATCGCTTGTTGACGGGTCGGCCTTGCCCTCAGATCATCGGGTCTGTAAAAGAGTTGCATCGCTTGTTGATGGGTCGGTCATGCCCTCAGACCTCCAGGTATGTTTAAGAGTTGCATCGCTTTGTGACTTGTTACATTGGATTATTGAGAGGTCGGCCATGTCCTCAAACCTCCGGGTTTGTAAAAGTGATGCATTAGATTGTTTAGAGATCGGCCATGCCTTCAAACCTCCAGGTTTGTAAAAGTGTTGCATCGGATTGTTTAGAGGTCGACCATGCCTTCAAACCTACGGGTTTGTAAAAGTGCTGCATTGGTTAATGACTGGTGAAGAGATTGTGATCATAAGTTCACAAGTGATTGTTGATAAATTGAGTAGACAATGGTAAGGATTTTGAATAGAAGTTTAATGTGACACACATTTCTCACATGAGGTTTATGTATTGTCGTGGCTTTATTCCAAAATATCAAACTTGGAATGGTGGATACATACTTGAAATGGCCCATCATTTTTCTTGTAATGCGGTTTTTTTGGTTTGACTAAAAATGGGCATGTGACACAAATTTTAAATGAAAGAGTACTATACTACATTACAGTTATGACTTGTACTTGTCATATGCCAACCTTGCATATCATGGAATTGGTTTATTATGTTTATTATCCTGCTACTGGGGCCAAACCCTCCTAACATTTTTCAGGTTTAGGAAAGGAGCTCTTGAAGATTAATGCAAGGACGCGAAAATAAAATCTTTCGGCTACCACATCATTTAGTTATTCTATTGTTCTTCAGTTTTGGATAAATGTATAATATTTTATATTTGTGTTGTTGTTGTTGGACGACTGTACGGTTATAAGGCCAATTTCATTTTATGCATGCATGTGAGCTACCACGGGGTAGTCTTTAGTTAGTTATTTCTTCTTTGAGTTGGGATAGCTTGTTTTATATAGTTTAGATTATGGGTTGCAAGAGCCAATTGGCCACCCATTCTATACTTATTGAGATGTGAGATAATGCTGGCTAGTAGTTTAGTTTGTGTCGTTGATCGGTTTATTATTTTTTTTAGATTAGCATAGCATAAATGCCTCTGATGGGCCTATATTATTGTTTGGTTGTTTCCTTGCTTCTTTACAGGTTATTGCCCATTTGGGTATAGTCCAAAAATAGGGGAAGCTCTGCCAAAATTTTCCAATAAGAGTTAGAATATTTTTTTAACCATTTTGGAGATTACTTAAAGAAAAGACATTTTATCATTTTAAAAGGATGTTTTACGAAATAAAGAATCAGCTTGAGTTTCGATTATTGGTAATTCTTAAGATGATTATTATTATCCAGGGTCAGGATATTACAGGTGCCATGGTTTTTATCCTGGGAAGTGTTTTCCCTAGGGTATCCACGTTATATCGTACGTCTCCTTTTGATGGTTGTTGATGTTTTAGGGGCTATGTTATTATTATTGCGATGTTATTCTTAACTAACAAATCCTTTTGTTAGGAAAGAAAATTAACTTTTCAATAAAGTCGAATTAATTTTTATTTTACAGGCATCTAACATTTCACCCCCTCGAGGTTAGTTCAGTGGTTTATAGCATAATTTTGTTGCAGAAAAGCGAGACGGAAGCGTGGTGTTATAAAAAAAATCGAGTCGGGGCTCGTTTTTCATGAAATATAATATGCTAGTCTACATGGACAGAAGCTATACCTGTGGGTGATTGTCGAAAATCACAAACAAAAATACCAAGAACCGTTGAGACGTGCCCGAGACCTTCTCACATATGACCCTCACACGTTCTTGCCTCCGGTGTGTGGGCACCGATCCGAGACAAGCCTAGACGCTTCAAACACACAAGGTTTCCTCACAAAAACTCGAAAACGAGAGAGAGGAGCAACGGGCAGGCGGCTATGTGAGATTATGGAGCACTTAGGGTTTTTAATCCTCCTACATTAAGTATATATATATCACCTTGTATTTTTAAGGAAATTATAAAAATATAATCTTCCATAAAAATACACAATATATATCAAAAT
>JAULLH010086831.1:0-14343 GCA_035668455.1 Sarracenia alabamensis
ATCCAAAATCCATTTTCCAACCATTTTTCTTAAATATTTTGAAATTAAATAAAAATTGGGATATTTTGACGAGCTGCCTATTTTCCTCGTGGGAACTATCCGTAGTCTCCACTAACTACCTGTTAGTGTGGATTTTGGTATAAACTATCAGTGGGACGACACGCTGACCAATACTTTAAAGGAAAAATAAATAAAATAAAATACATCCACGAAAATTAATTAAACAAACAAATAAATAAATAAAATAAAGTTGCTGCGATGTGGTACGCTCATTTAATCTTTCAATCCGACGGTCCCGGATTAAAGATTAAAAAGTTAGGGTTTTAGAACCCTAATCGAGTCGTTAGAAGTCTAACGCTGCACCTCAGCCATCGGACCACCATCCAGTCCTAGACCACCACTCGACACATCAGAAAATGTCTAAAAACTGAGCCAAACTAGCCCTTACCTGCTGTATGTGCTGTACGCCACTGAGAAGCAGCTTTACCGCCCTGTTCGTGCTCTATTTTGTCTGCCTTCGAGCCATCGTCGAACCACCACGAAAACATTATTAAATGAGCATCGAACTCCCTTGAATCCAGCAAAAAAATCACATCAAAAATCAATGTCGAAAGCCTTGTGAAATAGCCCCAAAGCAGGCGCGCTATAGTACCATCGTTATAGTGCTGTCCTTGGTTGCTCCCACCTTTGAACCTGATTTTGACCCCCTTGCACCCGCCATCGAACCACCATTAAAGGACCATCGAACCACCATGATTACAATGAAAAAACACTATCAAATACCCTTGAATCTCCCAAATAGTGCAGTGCCCCTACTACCCCTGCTTGTTGCTACCGCTGCCATGTTCTTTCCTTCATCATTTTTGTTTTTAGATTTTATCACTGACGTTCATTTAAAATAATGATCCAAAAAATAAATGAATGATAAAAATAAATTTAAATCCTAGACCCCACGTTGGAGGCGTAAAATCAAACTATGTGTAATCAAACTGTCGAGGAAAAACCAATTGAATAGAATAAAAATGTAAACCATACATCCAACCATTCGAGTAACTGGATCATAATAACCTAAGGATGCAAAATAGATGTTAGAACATGTCATTTTTTTATGAAAAATGTAGTCGGGCTCTAATACCATCGTTAGAGCCGCGCAATAGAAAAATTGAAAAAAGTTTTTCACGACGCGGCCGTAAAACGTCATTTCGCGTTTTCATGAAAAACAAAAAATATATATTCTGCTATTAAAAGATTATTACCTCAAAGAAACTTGTCGAGAAAATTTTCTTGATCACATAAAATGTTTCGAGATGACCCAACGATCTTCTCACGTATAACCCGATGCATACCATGATCCTGGCGAGTGGGCAACGAACCTGATCGACGTATTTTCTTCCTTGGCTTCTCACACACTTATTTTCTCTCAATTTTGCAGGAAAAATCCAGCACCTTAGAGAGAGAGAGAGAGAGACAGCTAGAGGGTGATAGAGAGAGAGAGAGAGAGAGAGAGAGAGAGAGAGAGAGAAGAATTGATATATCAAAATATATTCCTTCCACGTGTATATATTCTCCCTTCCTTATCCTCCATATAAAATGTGAAAATAGGAGATTTAAGACTAAAATAAATCTACCAACCTCTCTCTAAGGCTGGGCACTTTAAAAGTGTCTTCTTAGTGTGCCATATTCCCATCCTTACACCCAGTTATTTAAATTAATTCTCTAATTGTCCTAGCGGTAAAATCGACAATCAAATTAAATTAAATGACTCTCGAAACCAAAAAGAAATTTATCCATGCGTATAATGTGCTATGTGAAGGATGACAAGGAAGTGTAGGACTTAAGTTAACCGTACAAGAAATCCAGATATCCCTAACTCTATGCCCGAGTTAAATCATTTCTCGCACGAACCAGGACTTATTCCACTAGAAGCCCTAACTGAACTCCTGGTCCTAATTCGAATTATGTCTCAAGTTTTCAATTATCAATTACACCGAGGTCTCTCCACATTTAAGATATGGATTTTCGATAATTAAATTAGGTTACTGAGAAACCAATTTAATTATCCTCTTATCCTCACAACCGTGTCGCTTAACCTTTTCAATATACCAGATCAAATGATCCACTCGTGAGATTTTGGCATAATCAAAACTAGAAACAAAGCACATGAGTGGGAAATCCTCAACCTATATCAGATGTAGTTTCCGTCAGCTGACTATCAACCATTGAAAAAATACCGACAGTACCCAACTCATTGATATTGTTGATCTCATGGTGGAAATCTCAACCATTGATGACTCAAACTATTGCACATTAAATGAGCATGATCAATCAATGACTTCCGGATTAAGAGTTCGTGTAATATATGATAATACAATATGTGGATTAATTCATATAGTTAGTACATAATCAATCATCCTGTTGATCCTGCTCAATACACTCCAAGTATACTAACACATCGAGCTCGAATATCGAATTCCCAAAACCTGAATTCGACCCGTTTGACCTAGCCAAGACCAGCTACCATAACGATGTGCTGTAATCGTACTAATGGATTGTCTGAGTCCATTGTGATTGTGAGCCTACTTATATAATATGTCATATCCTTTGACCCTAACTTCCATTCTTCATGCAGCGAATCAAATACTAGATAGAATATATGGACAATGCATTCATTCATTATAAATATAACAAATAAATATGAAATCACAAATGCAAATAAATCTCGAATGTTACTCATTAATATTTCAGGGATCAAGAAATAAAATACATAAAAGTATGGCTTTTAGTATGCAATCCTAACAAGATTAACATGACATAAATGAAGATGCCAAAGTAGTGTTTGGTTCAACGAGGAATCTTTCATTTTTAGTGGTAAAACATGCAAATTATTCACCTCATTTCTTTTATCAGTGGAAATAACAGTATGTAAAATATAAATAACATTTTTCAATGTATCATGACAGATAAAATATTTAACAACCACAATATTACACAAATGCTTATTAAAGTTAACATATTATCCATCAATCCCTAAATATGAAACCAAAACTAAGTTCCGCCTGATTTGAGGTACTTATAAAATGTTCCTCAAAATTAAACTCATATCTCTACCAAAAGAAAGAACAATATCTCCTATTGCAATAGTTGACACCTGGGAGTTATTCCCCATCTGATGATAAAACTTGCCTTCTTTAAGTTGCATGGTCACCTGGAATCCCTACAATGAATTACAGACATGATTAGTGGCTCTTGTATCTACACACCAGGTTCTGGTAGATATATTCGCTAAACATGATTCAACAACCAAATAAAAGGCATTAACTCCAGCCGCCTCATTTTTGCGATCAGGATAGTCTCTTCCCATGCCCCAGTTTCTGACAGTAGTAGCAACTACCCTTAGGCACTATAACCTTCATCTTGGTAGTTGTTGGTTTTTTCTTCCCATCTTTTGGTGCATTTACTTGTTGCTGCCATTTCTCCTTCTTCTTAAGTCTGGATTAGAAGAGGAAGCCTTTTCTACTACAAATGTGTGGGTCAACTTCTGGATAACACCCTCCGCTACCTGAAGTTCATTCAACAATTCCGTCAAAGAAAAATCAAGTTTGTTCATAGTATAGTCGAGATGAAATTGCGGAAAGGAATCAAGTAGTGATTGGAGCATGATATCAACCTGGGTTACCCCATCAATCTGGGCTCCAAGGACCTCATGTTCGTTGAGAAAACCTATCATCTTCAAAACATTGTCCGTAACTGGTATACCCTTCGTCATGCTCGTGTTCATGAGAGCACTCATGGAAACCTACCTTGTTGCCCGACCCTAATCACCAAATATTTTTATAAGGTTTACCATGATCTCAGCTGCAGATCCCATCGTCTATTGCTAGCTTTGCAAAACATCTGGCATAGATGCCAAGATGTAGCAACATGTCATCCTATCAGCCTTACTCCACTTCTCATAATACTGGACCCTCCTTATCAGATGATTCATTATTTGGAGCGGGAGGACAGGGTTCAAATATCACGAATCTATAGTCGTCTAAAGTTTAGACAATATCGAGGTTTCGTTTTCAAGTGATAAAATTAGGTTCCATTAACTTATGTTATTTGAGTAAATCCGTAAGTGGATTGAATGATCCCATTAACCTAAGAAACAAAAGAGAAAACCTTTTAAATTCATTGAAAATTTAGGGTCCCTCAACCTTTTAATTTAAAAAGAATTATTGACAGCTCGAATCCTTTTTGATTATGTAGGCCACGTTAGTTTAGACGTCTACTAACCGATCCCCGTCTAGATAGACATGCTAGTCTATTAATTTACTCACAGAACCAAATATCATAATAAAAGTCATTCGCTAAGTATCTCATCAACTGATAGGCCACGTTAGTGTGAATATCTAACAATAAATGAACAAAAAACTATCTCGACTTTTATTCTTTGATATAGAACATTCCAAGTAAATTAAATAACCAATAATTTTGGTCCCCACAAATAAAGGGAGAATATTTTTTTTTTTACGATTTAAGTGTACAAACATGACACTCAATTTGAAAAACCCATGTCAAAGCCCTAGGTGGGTGTGAGCGAACCCTACTTTGCACAATTTTAAAATGTACTCTTTTCGGAGATTCTTGCCGGAGATGCCATGACTATAGCATTTTCGATGGGGGACCGAAATTGAGTCGGTACGCGAGCTATAATCAAATCTCTACAAACGTGTGATTGAGACCGTAGAATTTATCATTGACTAAACCCTTCTCCAACTTAATATTTTAAAAACCGAAGGTTTTCCTTTGGTTTATTTTAAACCATTAAATAAAATTTAATTTTTTGATTAAAAAATTAAATTTGGATTGTTAATCAATTAAAATATTCCATATTTAATACTATTACAATAAACAAAAGTTTTACTTATTTAATTTTGTAAATGGAAATAGTTACCCAGGTTTTTAGTAAACGTCCTAATTAATATTTCATTTAATACAAAAATTAAATAAATTATTTATTTATTCCATTTAAATAATTATTTGGATAATTTATTTTGAAAATCCCTTTTGTCCTATTTTACCATTGATTGAAAAATCATGCATAAATGGAAAAAATAAGTAAAATAAAATCCATCCACAACAATTAAATAAATAAAAATTAATAAATTAAATAAATGACTAATAAATCAAAATAGTCATTATGATCCGCGTCATTCGTTTAATATTTTAATCATGTGGTCCAGATTAAAGATTAAATAACTAGGGTTTAATGAACCCTAATGAAGCCGTCAAACACTCGCCCGTGTTCCTCATTCACTGGACCACCATCCCAGCTGATGCTGCCGCCACTGCTTATAGGAAAAAGCCCAAAACGAGGCCCCAACAGCCCCTTACTTGGTATAGTAGCAGCGCCTATAACATAGGTAGTTTTGTCGCCAGCTTCGAGGCTCTGTTTGGACACCTTTTGGTCTTCGTCGAATCACCACGGAAACACCATTGAAGGAGCATCGAGACCCCTCGAATCTAGCAAAAAAATCACGTCGAAAATCGATGTCAGAGTCCCCGAAAACATCACCTAAAGCTAGCACCACTACATTACCGCTTCTTGTTTGGTCCTTATTTTGACCGCCTTACAGCTGCCATCGAATCACCATCGAAGGTCCATCGAAACACCTTTATCCCAACTAAAAAACCAAGCTGAAAAACATTATTGAACACCCTGGAAATGAGCCCCGAAGGTGCAGCGGCGCTACTACCCCTGCTATTCTTGTTGGTTCATATTCCCTTTTTTTGGTTTTCAATTCGATCCTCGATCTGATAACAAGAATGATACAAAAAATAAAATAAATGAATATTACATTTAAATCCTATACCCCACGTCAGAGGTGTATAATTAATTTATCTCGATCAAACCATCGTGGGAAAATTGAAACGTACAGGATTAAAATCAAACCATTCATTCATTTAATCAATGAGACCATATCATAACTACTTATGGCTACAAAAAAGACTTTAGCACATGTCATTTTCATGAAAAATCCAAGCGTGGCTCCGGTGAATGTTGTGACAATTTTTTCATGAAAAATAGATCGAATATACTGATATATATATATATATACATATATATTAAAATTATACCTTTAAGAAACTTGAACAAGTTCCTTGGATGTCGAAACAAGTTGAGACAATCCAACAATCTTCTCGCGTATTCCCGACGTAGTACGACGAACTCGGCGGGTGGGTACCTATCCTGTTTGCGTATTCTTTTTTTTCTTCAATTTCTCACACTTATTCTCTCTAGTATATTTTCAAAAAATTCCAACACAAAGTGAGAGAGAGAGAGAGAGAGAGAGAGAGAGAGAGAGAGGCGGCTAGGTTTGAATTGGAGCGGAAAAAGAAGATATAGAATATATGTATATTCTCCTTCTTCCCTTATAATATTAGTCCACCTTCCTAATCTTGTATACATAATATAGTAACAAGATATATGGACCAAAAATAATATAATTCCACCTATCTTAGGGCCGGCTACAATAAGGAATAATCCCTAGGTGTACCAAATTCCATTCTTACCCCTGATAAATTGATTTGATTCCCCGATTGTCTTGGATGCAGAACCGACAATCGAATTAAATTAATTTATTCCGAAAACAATTAAAAAATACATCCATGCGCATAATGGGCTACGTGAAGGATCACAAGGAAGTATAAGAATCGGCCAAATCGTGCAGGAATTCTGAATTCCCCAAACTCCATCCCCAAGTTATATCCATTTCTGTATGAAGCCAAGTTCACGAGTCTGTCCAAGTTTTTCATGGAGATGGTGTCCACGGAAGAGCTTAGGGCAAAGCGCTTTGAGAGGAGCCTTTGCCATGCGATTTGAAACAAGGTTATAGCATTAAGACTATGAGTCTTTTCAAATGTAGTTGAAACTACTATCACGATGGAGAACAGGTTAGCAGAAACGTGTACGGGTGGGAACAAATGACCACCAGTCAATAGTAGTGTAATGCAATCATCTGGATTGCAATTGAAGAAGAGGAAGTTTATAGGGAGATTACCATTCTTTCAACACCATCACAGATGCCATATTCGTCACCGATTCCTTCCATTGTATCTACAGGGCGTACGGATTTGAGAGTGGGGCTATGCTTCTTTTGCAAGCAACCTTGACATAGGTCTAGGGATTACCCTCAAACTACAATGGTGAGGACTATAATGACTTGCTTTCAGTGCAGATGGACATGTCACAAACAAAGGGACTACCGGCAGAGGGGAAGCACACCGGCTACTCATAGTGCATCACCAGGCCAGTCGTATCAGGGTCAGTAGGGTTATGCTTAGCCTCAGTAGCCTTTAATCATCAATCATCCAGGAACATGGGAGGGGCTACGTTACATTCCGTGAGGATACCAGTCAAAGGAAACCAGGGATGTGCCTATGCTCTTATAGAGTTGAGTCCTACAACAACATCTACAGTTCATGATACCACAACCGGACCTTCCATTAAACGAGGTTATTGGAGCCACCCAGCAAAAAAAGAACGAACGATATGACCGTAAAAAGCATCATATCGCATTTTATTGAAAAACAAAAATCATTTTCTGATTTTAATAAAATCATACCTCATAGAAACTTTTTGAAAAAGTTTCTTGAAATTCACCAACGATCTTAGATGACCTTTTGATTTTCTCACGTATGACCCAACACACACGACGATTCCGGTGAGTGGGTACTAATCCAAATCGACGTTCCTGGTTTCACACACAATTTGCTCTCAAAATGCAAAATTTTAGAGAGAGAGAGAGAGAGAGAGAGAGAGAGAGAGAGAGAGAGAAATTTTCGGCCATGAGAGAGGAATATGAGATGAGAGTTGTATTATATAATTGATATATTGTGCATATATATAATTCCATGCATGATAGATTCTCCTACCATAATATAAATCCCAAAATTAGTATCCAAATATATGGAGCCAAAAATAAAACCACGTAGATCTGCTAGGGCCCGCCGCTAGGGTAACCCTAGTGTGTTTCAAAAATGACCTCGAACTTTTCATTTAATTCCTCAATTATTCGCGTAATGGGCTACATGAGGGATCACAGGGAAGTATAGGAGTCGGACTAACAGTACAAGAAAACTGGATATCCTTAACTCAACCCCCCGAGTTAGATCATTTCCCGCACGAATCAGGACTTATTCCACTAAAGGTCCTGACTGAACTCCTGACCCTAACACGAATTATGTCTCGAGTTTCCAATTATTAATTCCACCGAGGTCTCTCCACATTTAAGATATGGATTCTCGATAATTACATTAGGTTACTCACAACTCGCTTTAATTATCCTTTTTTCCTCGTAACGGGACCGCTCATCCTTTTGAATATGTCGGATCAAATGATCCACTTGCAAGATTATGGCATAGTCAAACCTATAAGCCAAGCACATGAGGGGGAACTCCTCAACCAAAATCGGAAATGGTTTCCGTCAGCTGATTACCAACCATAGAACAAATAATGACAGTACCCAATCCACATGTCATATTAATCACAACATTGAAATCTCAACCATTGGTGACTAAAAGTGCAACGCATTATTTGAACATGATTAATCAATCACGTCGAGATTAAGAGTTCGTGCAATACATGATAATACAGGATGTGGATCAATTCATTTAGTTAGTATAGAATTGATCATCCTATTGATCCCGCTCAAGACACTACGAGTGCATTAACACATCGGGCTCGAACATCGAATTTCAAAACCTAAATTTGAGCCGTTCACCCTAGCCATGACCAGCTACTATAACGATGTGCTATAATCACCCTAATGGACCATTAGGGTCCATTGCGATTGTGAGCCTACCTGTATATTCTATCAGAACCTTTGACTCGATCTTCTGCACTTCATACATCGAATCAAATACTTGACACAATATATGGACTATGCATTTATTCATCATAAATAAAATAAATATGAAACCACAAATGCAATAACCACTCGAATGTTTCTCATTAATACACCAAGGATCAAAGATAAAAATACATAAAAACATGGCGTTTAGTATATAATCCTAATAATCTTCTACTTATACTCAAAGCCATGCTGAAATACATTTGACACCTAACCCTTCTACCTCAGTAAAAAGGATCCGCTAGGTTATCCGCAAATGCAATCATGCAAACCACGTCTCCATGTTATACAGTCTCCCAGATGAGACAACACTTCCTCTTAATGTGCTTTTCCAAAGAAAACACATAACCAGAGGTGGACCTTTTGAAGCCACTATCAGCCTAGAAATTCGAGTCTGTATACCCAAGGGGTGTAAGACTACCAGTCTGGTATACTAACATATAGTCCCCAGTCCTTTCAAGATACTCAAGTATATTCTTGACCGAAGTCAAATGCTCTTCCCCCTGGACTTGACTGATATCTGCTTACCATGCCAACGGTATGACAGATATCCGATCTAGTACAAAGCATGGCATATATGAGACATCCCACCACTAAAATATAAGGAATATGTTTCATCCTCTCTATCTCCTGAGGTGTTTTTGTACATTGATCCCTAGATAGAGTAATTCCATGTTGGAAGGGAAGAAATTCTTTCTTGGAATTTTCCATGCCACAACGATAAATTATCAGGTCAATATACCGAGTTTGGGATAAGCCTAACATACTACGTGATCGATCTCGCATAAGCTGGTTCCCAAGGACTTGGCCCGCTTTTCCTAAGTCCTTCATATCAAATTGACTTGACAACCATACCTTTACCGAAGATAACATCCCCACATCATTTCCGATAAAGACAATGACATCAACTTATATGACTAGAAACAACACCTTATTTCAATCGCGCTTCTAGTACACACAATACTCGATAGGACACTGATCAAAGCCGAAACTTTTAAACGTCTGGTTGAATCGAGTGTTCCAAGACCTTAATGCCTGCTTAAGTCCATAAATGGACCTCTTAAGATTACATAACATGTGCTCTTGGCCCTTTTCTATGAACCCGTCTGGTTGCATCATATAGATCCTCTCGTCAAGACTTTCGTTAAGGAGTGTCATCTTGATGTCCATCTGTCATATCTCATAGTTGAGATGCGCATCAATAGATAAGAGAATGTGAATGGACTTTAGCATAGCCGCTGGCGAATAGGTCTCCTCATAATTTAACTCTCTTCTTCCTAAGTAAACCCTTTCGCAACAAGCCTAGCTTTGAAGGTTTCTACCTTTTCGTATATTCCTCTCTTTTTCTTTTAGATTCGTTTGCACCCGATGAGTTTTATTTCATCTAATGGTTCAACAAGCTTCCATACCTAATTAGAGTACGTAGACTCTATTTCGGATTTTATAGCTTTTTACCACTATTATGCATTCTTATCTTGATGTGTTTCATTATAATTCTAGGGTTTGGTATCACATTCTTCTGGGATCTTGTCATAAGACTTTCCCAAGAACATGAACCTCTCGGGTTAGCGAACAACCCTCCCAATACGACGAAGCCCCTCATGTGCACTTAGGATAGGTGGTATCTCTTCCCGTTCGTTATGTACGTTTTCCAGTTGTACCAAATTTTCATTCCTAACCTCTTGTAGAATAATTTGTGATTGGGATTTTTGGTTTATTACATAATCCTCTTTCAAGAATCTTCCATTTGTGCTAGTAAATACCCTATGACTCTTAGAATTGTAAAATAAGCCACCATTAGTTCCTCTAGTGTATCTAACAAAGAAACAGACTTTTGTCTTTAGTTCCACCATACTTGCATCTCCTACCAACACGTGTGATGTGCAACCCCATATTCGGACACGTTCAAGACTTGGCTTATGCCCAATCAACAACTCCAAAGGGGTACTAGGAACTATATTAATAGGTACCAAATTCAGAATGAAAAACCACTATCTCTAATGCAAAACCCCAAAATAAATGCGGTAAATCCGAATAATTCCTCATTCTCCTTACCATCTTCTTTAAGGGACCTATTACTCCTTTCTACTACACAACATTACTGTGGCATCTCTAGTGTAGACAATTGGGATGTGATCCCATTTTCTGATAAGTAGTCCTTGAACTCCTAAAGAGATATTCATCACCACGATCAGATCGAACGGTCTTCCCACCTCTTGTCTGGGTGTTCACCGGACCACATACATCAGAATGAAACCAATTACAGCACTTATTTGACTCTAAATGTCTTGGCCGTAAATAACCGCTTGGTCATTTTACCTTTTAAACATGATTCACAAACTAGAAGTCCCTCCACATTTTATAAACCTAAAAGGTCCATTTACAACTAGCCTTTGTATCCTCATTAGATTAACATGGCCTAAATATTTGGTTCTACGAGGATTTTTTCCCTTTTAGTGGTAAGGCATGCAAGTTATTCACCTCATCGTTTTGAACAGTTGAAATAATCGGGTGTAAAATATAAAGACCATTATCCAATGTACAATGGCTGATGAAGTATTTGCCACCCACAATATTACAAATTTTTTTTATCGAAGTAAACACAACATCCGATATTCCCCAATCAGTAAACCAAAACTAAGTTCCACCTGATTGGATATACATACTAATATTCTTTAAAATTAAACATCTATTTCTACTCAAGAAAATAACTACTTCTCCCACTACGGTAGCAGTCCCATGGGAGTTATACTCCATCTGAAGATAAGCCTTGTCATCTTTAAATTGTCTGGTCACTTGAAACCCCTACAACGAATTACAGACATGAGTAGTGGCTCCTGTATCTACATACCAGGTTTTCGTAAATACAACCACTAAACATAATTCAACAATTAAGGAAAAGGCTTTACCTACAGCCTTATTGTTCTTATGATCAGGACAATCTCTTTTCTAATGCCCCGACTTCTGACAGTAATAACAAATGCCCTTAGGCACCTTTACCTTTGCCTTGGTAGCTGATGGCTCCTCCTTGCCAACCTTCTATGCATTTACCCGTTGCTACCATTTCTTCTTCTTCTTACCTTCCCATGGTCTTGACGAAGAAGCCTTTTCAGCAACAAATGCGTAGGTTGACTCACTGGTAACACCTTTCGCTGCCTGTAATTCCATCAATAATTTTGCCCGAGTAAAATCCAGTTTGTTCACAATGTGGACAAGGCGAAATTGTTTAAATGAATCAGGTAGTGACTAGAGCACAATATCAATTTGGGAATCCGCATCGATCTCGGCTCCAAGGACCCCCAACCCATTAAGAAGACCAGACATCTTCAAAACGTGGTCCCTAACAGGTGTACCATCTACCATGCTCATGTTCATATGATCCATCACGGTAATATACCTTGCTGTCCGATCCTAATCACCAAACATCTCTGAAAGATTAAGGATCATTTAAGCTATAGTTTCCATGGTTTGATGGTGGCTTTGTAAGACATCTAACATGGAATTCTAGATGTAGCAACGTGCCATCCTAATAATCTTTATCCAATCCTGATAGTGCCGGATCTCTTGTCCAGAAGATCCATATTACGAGCCAGTAGACCAGGATCAAATAACATGAGCCTATAGGGGTTAGAAGTTAGGACAATATCGAGATTCCTTTTCCATGTGATAAACTTAGGTCCAATTAATTTATGTTATTTGAGTATCGCCACAAGAGGATAGAAACTAGATTTCAATATTAAGTCTCGACAAATAAAAGAGAAAACTTTTTAATTCTTTGAAAAATTTAGCGTCCCACAAACATTTAATTTTAAAAGAACTATTAACAGCCCGAATCCTTTGTGATTATGTAGTCCACGATAGGGTAGACATCTACTAACTAATTTCCATTCGGACAGACATGTCAGTTTATTAATTTTCTTCTGGAAAATATCACAACAAAAGTCATTCGGCCGGAGTCGCATTAACTGATTAGGCCACGATAGTGTGGACATCTAACGGTTAAAGAACAAAGAACTAAGAGGATTGTATTTCCTGATATATTCCAAGTAATTAAATATCCAATTACCTTTGGTCCCCATAAATAAAAATAGTGGCTCGGATGGGGAGGATATTTTTTATCTACGGGTTAAGTGTATAATCATCACGCCTAATTTAAGTATGTCGTGTCAAAGTCCCGGGACCGGTGTGTGTGAACCCTACTTTTCACAATTCTCAAACTAACTTCTTTCGGAGATTCGTACCAGAGATACCATGATTACAACTCTTTCGATGGGGAGACCGGTCAAGCCGGCACACGAGTTATAACCATATCTCCAACGAATGTGTGATGGAGAATGTAGGATTTATCTGTGACTACACCCTTCTCCCACTTAATATTTTAAAACTGGAGTTTTCTTTTTGCTTATTTTAAACCATTAAACATTTTAATTTCTAATTAAAAAATTCAGTTTTTAATCAATAAAAATATTCATTGTTTAATTCTGTTAAAATAAACAAAAATATTCTTTATTTAATTTTGCAAAAAAGAAATTAATAACCGATTTTTTATAAAAATTTCCTTCCAACACAAAAATTAAATAAATATTTATTTATCTATTTTTCGTTTTAAAAAAACCACATAGATTATTTATTTTGTAAAAATCATTTTTCCTAATATACCCTTAATTAAACCATGCACGAAAGAAGAATAAATAAAGTAAAATCTATCCATGCAATTAAATAAATAAATTAAATAAATAATTACATAAACAATAATATTAAATAAATTAAGTCATTATGATCCGATATCTCCATTTAATATTTTAAATCAACGGTCTCAGATTAAAGATTAAACCACTAGAGTTTTGGAACCCTAATGGAGCCGTCAGATAGCCGGACCTATTCCTTAACCTTTGGACCACTGTCACAACCCCGGGCCACCAATAGAACCATCCAAAAAAGATGAAAAGCCGAGCCAAACAACCCCTTATTTGGCTGAATAGACTACTGCCCAGGCAGCTTGTTGCCGCCACCTTCACACCTCCGTGTGGCCACCTTACCGCCACTATCGAACCACCAAAAAAATACTGGAGGTAAAACATGTCGATTGTTAAAATATCGAGTCAAAATACGATGTCGATGTGCCCCAAAAAAAATCTTCAAATTTGCAGGTTATGTAGCACCGCTATAGTGCGCCGCCCACTTTGAAGCTAATTTTAACGCCTTTGCAGCCATCGTCGAATGGCCCAAAAATTATCATTGGAAGAACACGTCTGTTCTTAGATTCTAGCAAAAAGTGGCACCAAAATACTATTGGCCAATCATAGTGTAATCCGAATCCAAGAACAAGAATATTATATTCCATTAATCAAAACTTTACAAATAAAGTACAAAATCTGAAATTACACAACAGAAATGAAATAAATCAAACCATGTCCCACAAACGCAATCTCCTTAAGAGCAATTCACC
>JAULLH010087918.1:0-14337 GCA_035668455.1 Sarracenia alabamensis
GTAATTTGGAGAAAAAAAAATATTATTATTATTCTTAAATTACATGAAGGGAAATATATATACTAAATATGAGAATTAAACAAGATAACCTAGCCCTAATACACCAAGATAGCCGCCCCCTTCTCCTCTGTCTCTCTCTCTCTCTCTCTCTCTCTCTCTCTCGGCCACTTGTGTCCATGCAAGGAGATTGGAGAAGATTCTGTGTTGAAGCTTCAAAGGCTTGTCTCGGATCAGCGCCCACCCGCCGGAGGCAAGAACGTGCGAGGGTCATACGTGAGAAGATCGTGGGGTCGTCTCAACGGCATCGTCGATCCATTAGAGATTTACTACAAATCTCTACAGGTATTATTTTCTGTCCATTTTGTTTAGCACTAAAAGTTTCATGAAAAACGAGCACCGAAAGGATTTTTTAAAACCTGATACGCTTCCGCATCGATTTCCAACAGACGTAAATATTCTGATGAAAACTGTTCGTCCTGATAGCAAATATTGGTCCGAAAGGCTAGATGACGCCCTTTGGGCATGTTGCACTACCTACAAAACTCCTATCGGAATGTCTCCTTATCGTTTAGTCTTTGGTAAACCCTGCCATCTGCCAGTTGAGCTTGAACACCGAGCATATTTGGCTATTAAAACATTTAACTTTGGTTTGTCCAATGCCGACACCCATCGCCGATTACAACTCAGTGAGCTAGAGGAATTACGAAACGAGGCATGCAACAACTCCAGAATATACAAAGTTCGAATGAAAGCATTCCATGATAAACATATCGATAGAAAGACATTCAAGCCCAATCAAAAAGTCTGGTTGTTTAATGCCAAATTGAGGTTATTCCCTGGTAAACTCCAATCTCGATGGGAAGGTCCATATATGGTGACCCATGTCTACCCACATGATGCCTGTCAGCTGCTCAACCTAAAAACATGCCATTTCTTGCATGTCAATGGACAAAGGCTAAAATCCTACATATAAGGCATATCAGTTGACCCAGCATCCGAATCCATAGACCTTACCGATCCAATCCCACTAGTGGAGTAATCGGTTGGCCAAGTCTAACTGAAGACTCTGGGACGGAACCCAGAGAAATTTCAAAGAAATAAAGGAACTCCACCAACAAGAACATGGTTATATTCAATTTGGGGGAAGTAATTGTCCGAAGACGTTAAACTACTCTCTTAGCTGAGTTGTCCTCTTCGCACGCCGAGGTGAAATGGATCGTGTACCCAACTCCAGTCAACAAGAGTCGTTTCAAGGTAAAAGACTCTTTGCCTTAAAACGTAGAGCTATGAGACAAGGATTCTGTTGATGTTGCCTCAAGGAAAGTTGTTGTGGGCTAGTAGACCACTAGAACACACGTTTCAAAGTGTATTACTATTCCCGAGGTTGACATATCTCCAAAGTGATCAAGAGAAAGATGAGTAAGCGCACTGGATGGGTTGAGACTCCTCTCCATGGCATTGCAGACACATCTAGCCGTAATGCCCCAAGCTACCGGCCTAATCAATTCGAAGATTAGGTTGAGGATGTACTACAAGGAATCCAACTCTTGTGAATCTGAGTTTAAAAGACCCATCTTCTGCTATGTTGGAGTAACATAGTCATTAGTGTGGAAATGTCTGGTGTCCGCACGCTAGGCCGTTTGTTCTAACAACTTCTTTGGGCCTATTGAAGTCTTAGAAGTTGTTTTGTACCCTTAAAAAATGTCCGGATGGGATCACTACCGTTTGGACGACACGTCACATAACAACTCTATTTTCAAAACAGAATATCAAATGTCACCGTCTGGATGGGACCGAAATATCCGAAGGGAATCCTAACAGACGCCATTCAATATGCCGGTCAAACGTCCAGTCACATTAAAAAAGTTCGGACGGGACTGTAACGTTCGGACAGAATACCAATCAAACATCGCCTCGAAAATGCGCGACGATTTAAAATAGTTAGAACCATCTGGATGCGCGTCACGATGATTACAAAACAGTTTGGACGTTACCCATTTACGTCCGGATGCCACGCGCCTATAAAAGCCCTCCATCCCACCTAACCTTCTCACAACTCTCCAAACCTCTTCTCTCTCTTCCTCTCTCTCATCACAAATCTCTCTTCCAAACCACCGCTCAATGATGTTCACCCGATGGAAGCCGACACAATGGGATCACACGATCATCACCTCTCTACCACAACCTAGTAACCTATGCCCCATAGGGCACAACCCAATTTTGTACACCGACCGTGGGACATAACCCAATCTTGGGTGAGTCCCCCAAATCACACCACCAACCATGTCATCCCATCGACCCTTCAATCCCCTCCCACCTAATCTGAACCCCATCTATCCACACCCAAACCTCCACTCACGTACACTTCTTCGACGATCGGATCCACTTATGGTTCCGGTCAACACCAACTTATACCACCAAACCCTACCTCCTTCCCCTACTCTTCCCTCTAGACCATCACAATGACCTCCACAACCCCCACACTCAACTTCACCCACCCAATCTAATAACTTTCCTCCTCCTCCTCCCAATTGTCCCAAAAATCCAACCACCCTCACCATAAACCTCCCCCAACATTCCCTTCACCAACCGTACCCCTCCCCCGAAACCTGTCTTTTGTCTTATTTTATTTTTCTGTGTATTTTTGTCTTTATTTTAGCATTATGTATCTTCTCATAGGCCTTTGGCCCAAATTTTTGTACTCTTTTGCATGCAATAAAATTCATGAAATGTAGTATTCAGTTTATTTGTTTTCTCTCTGTTGTTTTCTTCTTTATTGTCATGATCTTTGCTTGCTTTATCTGAATGAATGTGGCATTTTTTTTTCTTACATGCGCTTTTAGAATGTTTCAACAGGTTGGGCACAATAAACGACGGCTGCAATTCTTGGTAACCTTATTCTCTTCCTTTATCTTAAATTTTATCTTTGTCCAGCGAGGACATTGTACAGTTTAAGTTGGGGGATGATATAGTTACCAATATAAAAATATCAAAAAAAATTTTCTTTTCTTTTCATATAAGAGTACATCAGATTTTGGCTGAAAAGTGTTGTCTGAAAAAGTTAAAAATAAACTTGTAAACAATGTATTTTGAATGAAGAAAAACATGAGTTAACCTTTAAACTTCCAAAAATTTTGAGTGAATAATAATCAAAACCGAACCACTTGATATTTCTTTGCACACTTGATTGAGTATTTAACTAGCATGTTAATGAGTTTTGATAGGAAAAAATAATTAAAAAGATAGAAATGGTGGAGACTTAACCCTTAGTAAGCTTTTAAGCCTTATCTTTTATTTTGAGGGAATTATTACACTTAAATATATGATATTTGTGTCTTTGACCACAATCGTAGAGAATCTTATTATTTTCTTCTTGACTGAGAAACTGAGAATATGTATCTTATTATGCTTTTGAAAAAAACTGTATTAAATTTTGGAAAAGGATATTAGGCCATCTTTGTTTTTTTTGAGCCTTCTCGTTCCTTCATGAAAACATCATCCCTAGGCCCTCACTTTGAGCCATAATTGAAATTTTTTTAGCCTGTTTTGTTTCAATTACACACATAAAATACAAAAGGCATTATTTGAATTTACGGTAATTGTAAAGGAATCAGACATACAGAAGGAGAAGTGACCGCCAGAGATTGTGTTTTCTACATTACATACGTAGCAGTGATTCAGCAGTGATACTCATTTTACCATTCTCTTTTGATAAATATAAGCAAAAAATGTATATTATCAAAAGAGTGGTAAAAATGAGACATTGACAGCTTTGACAGTTCGATGCATTGTGGTGAGGTATTATCACCACTTTGTGATTCATTTTGATGCAACGAGGATGTGATATTAACATCCCATTGTAGACGAGCTATGGGAGACGATTCCGTGATGGTGACATTATTACGCCACACTGAGCGATGATTGATACAACATCACTCTGATATCCTTTCTGATAAGCATCTATTCAGATAGTGCTTTATACATATTTGATCCTTGCCGATAAAAGCTACCTACCTAATGCTACAACCGAAAATGAAGTCCTGGTTGATCCCAAAAATTAGTATGGTTTGATGAAGCCTAAAACAAAATTCTCAATAATCAGTATTCCAGTCACGAGATTCTAAGTCAAATTCTTTGAAACTGTGTTTTTCAAGTGTCGTGGATATGTGCTAATATTTTGATTTACATATACATAACCTCTGTCACATATCCTAATTGAGTGATATTATAGCCTATTTTTGAGAGATTGATTCTGAGCGAACATTTGGTGAGATTTGAAGTCGAGATCTAGTTGATTTGGTTATTTGGAACTTGATAGATTCAAAATCATGCTTGTTGATGATTAGTTGAGTTCACACACACACACGGTGTAAGATTGAGAGAGTTATCATGAATCATGTTACAACTTAAAGGTTACTCTATTTAGAAGTTGAGAGCATAGAAATTTACAAGTTTATCTTTAAAGTTCTCAGATGATATGTGATAGCCTATTGGGTTGGGATTATGATGCTAGTTAATATGTTTAGATGCTATATATGTTTCCTGTTCTTTCATTTCCTCTTTCCTGTTCTCTTTATGCTTTGCTCGAGGACTAGCACAGTGTAAGTTAGAGGTTGTGATCGGCACTCAAAAGTGACGATTTAGATCCATTAATTTACATTGAGTTGGTCCCTTTTTGTTATCTAATCCACATTTTTGTAGTTTTTTTGGGTATAAGATATGAATTTGAGGAGTGATGCAAAACAGTCACAAAACAGTCATTTTAGCAACAAAAAACTATGCAACCAAACAAAGACATGCAAAAATGGATAACGAAAATCGATATACCTTCACTATTTTAGCCATAACTTTCTCTACAAATTGAACTTCGATGTGAGACAAGAACCATTGGAAATAAGACTTTCGGGGCTTCAACTTGGATATACAACTTGCCCTATTTCGAGTTCGGATGAAGATGTTATGCGCGTTTGCATTTTGGCCAAAAGTGTAATCACTCAAAACGTTCGGACGCCCTCACAAAACGTCCGGACACTCGATTAAAATGTCTGGACGCTCATGCCGACCGTCAAGATGCTCAAGCCAACCATCGCGATGCTACTTTTCATGGAACTCAGGCGAATTCCGTCCGGACGCTCGCATAAAATGTCTGGACGCTCCGCATCTAGTTGCTATAAAAATGATGCTGCGAAAAAACTATAAATAAGGCCATTGTAACTCATTCCAAACCACTTCTCATCCATTAATCTCTTAGTTCTCCTATATCTCTCATATAGTCATTTGGCCCCCCGGGCCAAGTCACCTCTGGAAGGTTCGAACCTCGCCGAGGAGCTACCGATGACAATTGACAACAACTTGACGATGGAGCTCTGCCCAACCATGAGTGGCTAGAATCCTTCCTCCGCCTCGGGTGCCGATAAATCCAAAATTGGTAACATAAGACTAGATTTAGTTCCTTATTTTATTTATGCTTTGTAATCGAATATTTATGCAACAATATTATTGAATCCTTTCTTTGGATATTTTTTAATTAATTTAATAAACGTTTAAACTTTCTATGATTGCATTAAATGAGTGTTGTATGATTGTTTTAACTGATCGAATATGAAAATTTGAAATAGTCTATGCCATGGATAAGACGGGCCGTGCTATAATCTTGGATAGACTATGTCATATTTGTAATTCAAGATTTTAAGAGTAGAACTTGAGATACGTTATACTCCGGATAGGGTATGCCTTGTTGAAATTAAAATCTAACTTTCTTGTATATCCATATCGGTCATGTCACGATGGGATATAATCTAATTCAAAGCTAGATAAAAAAGAAAATATATCGAAACTAGATTATCAAGTAATGGTGGATTCTAACACTAAGGTGGAACCCTTCTCATTAATTAATTAATTCATTCTTAAATTGTTTATTTACTTTTTATTGCTAAAAAATATTTTTTTCCAAAATCCAAGATTTACTCTTTTCTCTTTAGATTAAATAGTTTAAGCAAAATATTATTTCTTGACATTAAAAATAGTTCTTTTCCTCATGGGATCGACCCTGAACTTACTGCTATCTACCCAGTTAGTAGTAGATCTTAGTATAATTTGTAAAACAAAAGGGTAACCCGTGATTAATGACTAATCAAACGGTTACACCAGTGACATAGGGCACCTAATTGATAAGCTTGTGTATTGTAGATGATTACAATCTTAACCGTGTGTGATTGGCCTCTTTGGGGTTGAAAACCATAAGTTTTGACGATGTTGAGATTTTAGCGAAGTATAGATATCCATTAGGGCTTGATAGCTAAATGTGGGTGGATGAGTCAGATGGTAGTCAAGGCCACCTTCTTGAGATGGACATGTGTATAAAGGCATATAGCCCTGATGCATACGTGGGTTTTACAGACAGGGTCTAAGGACCTGGAGGGTTGGAGTGACCAAAAGCTTAAGATTCCTAACTTATACGTTATGGTTTATAGTTTATGAGGCTTGAGGCCCGTAGCTTGTAGTCTATGGCATTGAGGTGTAGTCTGTGGCTTGTAGGACATAAGGCTCATGATTTGTGGCTTTAGACTTGTAGCGTGTAAACCGTGCTTCAAAGTTTGTGGGGTTTTAGACCTGTGGCTAGTAGCTTATGGTTTACGGCTTGTAGCTTCTAGCTCGTAGCTTATAACTTATGATTAGTAGTTTGTGGGTTGCAACTTATAGCTTGTAGCTTGCGATTAGTAACTAGTAGCTTTAGACTCGAAGTTGTGCTTAGTAGCTCAAAGCACGTGGCTTTTAGATTGTGGGTCACGATTTGAGGTTTAAAGCTTAAGCCATGTGACTTGTGCTATGGTGTGTGACATCATAATCATGAATTAAGTCCCTATTGTTAGGTACTTCGTGAGTAGTAGTAATTATGGATTTTGTTGAACACTTGCAATTACTTGTGATGGACGAGGAACACTAGCGTGTGTAACCCTTAGTGAAGAGTTGGTAGTACCCCTCAATAGGTTAATGCATGTGTTTATAAATTTGGTGCAGTGAGTGGGGTAATGAGGGATTCCTTGGACATAATTTGGGAATACTATTAGACGATAGTTAGAAGTCTTTAGTTCTTGAACTTGTGCGTGTGACTTATAGTGGGTGGAAAACCCTTGATGAGGTGACGTGTAGTTACACCATGATGTGTGTGGGGATGCTTAGTTACCGTAGTGGTCATGGTAATGTATAATTTCTACTATGAGGTGTGTGATGACGCTTAGTTGGGGTAGTGGCTTATGTGGTGACGTATAGATGTCGTAGCGACCTATGTGGCGATGCCCTATGGCTATAGTGGCTTATGTGGTGATGTGTAGTTCCTATTGTGACGTGCATAGTGACGCCTAGTTATTATAGTGACTTATGTGGCAAGGCCTTGTTACCGTAATGGGGTATGTGGTGATGTGTAATTGTCATTGCGATATGAGGGGTGACGCTAAGTCACTCTAATGACATGTGTGGTAATACGTAATGACAGCAATGACGTATGAGATGATATATAACTATCATAATACTGCGTGGGATGATGTGTAGGTATTATTTTGACGTATGTAGTGTCATGAGATTACCATTATGACGCATTTTGGGCTAGCCTAGGCTTTGCCCCTACTTGTGATTGTTGCTATGCTTTCATGTCATGTTACTTATGTTATATGGGTTATAGATATTATAGCCATTGATAGACATGATTGCATGTTTTGTGGGTAAGATTAAGCTCATCCTTGATGTTGAGTTTAATTATGCAATGAGAATGTAACTTTGCATTACATGTGACCTACCAAGATTGTTTGCGTTGTACGTGTTATAATATGGATAGGCCTATGCTTATCTTTGACATTGGGTTACATTATACGAAGATAATATAATATCTATTGTATATGACATGTTAAGGTCCTTGAAGGTGATTGTGATTATGATGGCTTTGCGGAAGTCAAAAAGGGGGAACCACTCCTTTGGTCAGGGACCATAAATTGGGATGAGTTGTTGTGGATCCATTGGGAGCCCATACCCTTGGTCATGGCGCGTAAATTGGGCATGACTTCAAGGAGGTCAAAAAGGTGGGCCCACTTCTTCAATCATGGACCATACATTGGGGATGACTTCATGAAAGTCAATAGGGGGATCCACCATTTTGGTTATGGACCATACGTTGGGGGACAACTTCGTGAAAGTCAGCAGGGGGACCCACTCCTTTGGTCGTTGACCATAAGTTGGGGATGACTTCGTAGAAGTCAACAGGGAGATCCACTCCTTTGGTTGTGGATCGTAAGTTGGTGACGACTTCGTGGAAGTCAAAAAGAGGGACCCGCTCATTTGGTCGTGGACTGTAAGTTGGAACTGTTGTGGCCTCTATGTGCGTGACTATAACAAAGGTTATACTTACATGTGTGTGTGTGGGGGTGAGTAATGCACTATGGGGCCTATTTCAAGAAAACTCAAAAACGTTATGAAAGAATATGAAAAAGTGGGAAACCATTTTTGTGAGAAAAGAAGTAAAGAAATTTTTAGTAAACATTTTCTTAAAAACTAGAGTCATGTTAATACAGTTTTCTACTAAACATAAAACAAGGTTTCTCTTTGATTGGTGTTATGTTATTCACATGTTCGGCTCACATGTTATTCTTTTTTATTCTCTGGTTAGTGTATTTCATATACGAGCTTTCCCTCATGTTGTTGTAACCCACATTTTTAGGTGTTGGCATGGATGACTTAGCTTAGCTAGAGGATATACCATAGTTGCTTTCTACATATATTTTTTTTCAGTTGATGTATTAATGTTTGTTTAAACATCGCGTGTATTGTTTGTAGTATTATCTCTAAAATTTTTCTATTGAGTTGTAAGGCCATAAGGCCACCTTTATGTATTGTTTTGGATTCGATTGTATGCTTGTATTGTGGTTTATTAGTGCCGTTGAGTGGCCTTTATTATAGATGAGATTGTATATCTGTCAACATAGGTTGTTGTTATTGGAGATAGTCCCAAAAACTGAGGAAACTCTGCCAAATTTTCTAGTGATCAAGAGTTAGAATTTTTTTGGATAAACTTGCATAATAGATAAGCTATGCTTGTGGTTGTTTATATGAGTTGAATTTTGGAGACAGGTCAGGACGTGACATTATGGTAACAGAGCATGATTTGAATACTTTGGAGCTGTGGAAAGGGTTGATCACGTGTAGTATGTTGATGGTGGATACCTGTGTTAGACGTACGTGAGCTAGTGTGTCTAGTTAGTAGTCTTATAATAGATCTCGATCCTATGTGTTATGTGTTATGTGTTATGTGTTATGTGTGTGCATGGAGGTCAGGCTTTGGGATGATTTGTCTTTTCTTTTGAGTCTGACTAACTAATTTGGGGTTCTGGTTAGAAGGGTGTTTGGCCTATACAATTTTTAATATCAAATTCGAATAAGTTACAGGATTGATGTGTCATCTCTAGGTACCCCTCTGTATACGGTATGTCTTTGTGACGTATGAATGTTACGTGTCTATATGATTACGTAGAGGCTTCACTGTGAGCAAGGTACGATATGAGGCCTTATATTGGTCATGTTTGTGCGACCGAGTGTAACCGGTGCGTTATTAGACGAGTTTTTTAGTTGCGACCTACCATTTATGTTCTCCTTAGTGAAGAGTTATCGTTGTTGCGGTGTTATTCACGCTTTCTATGATGGGGTGTTTTATGCTTGAGGGCATGGTTGGTAAGAACCGGTGAGAAGTACATTCACACGGTGATGGCGTGATTGTGTTGTACCTAATTGACAATGATCTTAAGAGTTAGATCGGTTCTAAACCTTAGCACAAATTTTGAGGATAAAATTTAGTAAGGTGGGGAGGATGTAATGACCCGACTCTATTTCATTTATTATTATCTCTGGATGATGCCGTTTGATGAGTTCAGTGAACCGGAAGTGGTGGAATCATAGTCCGTTTCAATTTTAAGCTTTGATTCAAAACCAACATATAGGTGGTTTTTCATAAAACCGATTCAAAGTTTCAAATGAATTAAATTTTAATGTCAATTAAGGGTCTAATGATCATGTCGTTTGATTTGAAACTTTTGGTTAATTATTCCAGAGTGTCGAGTGATGTTTGGTGTCATTTGGATAGGAAATAGGGATTCATTTTTAAAATTTTAATCTAGATCAAATAGTTGGGTTCACTTGAGTGGACCCCTGGCCGCTCAAATGGCCTCCTTCGGGATAGACTACTTAAGTCGCATTTTGAGGTATTTCTTCGAACTCCTCTCTTTAAGGTTTGATATGATGATATGAAAACGGCTAGGGTTTGGAAAGGGCTTTGGGATTGATTATAGAGCCTTGTTTGGTAAGTATCTCTTGATTTTATCTTGAGAATCTTGATTTCCCTCATCCTTTATATGTATTCACCTAATCAAATCTTGTCCTAGGTGGCGGTGGCTGAGATTTGGAGGACGAGATGGACTGATTTTGTGCTTATTCTTCATCTTTGAGGTAGGATTTACCCTAACCTTTGAATAAATTGTTTATTGTGTGATGATTTTCGGGGTTGTGTTAAGTTTTGGTTAAAAATCCTAAATATCTAGAGTTAGATCCAAAAATTAGAAACCCTAGGTGTCTTTAACTTGAGGTTTGTTTAGTTTTTATGCATATATGTGGTGAATAGAGCCTTGTTGCCTTATCAATTTGATAAAAATTATGTATTTATGAAAATCTTGTATTAGGGTTTTAAGTGGATTTCGAGGAAAAATCTAAAATTTGGGAGTTTTAGTAACTAAGCCCTTGATAGTTAAATTGATAATTAAGGTAGGGAATTAGCATATGTAGTGATCTTACTGCTTGAGGTTTTTGATGAATTCGCTTGAGGTTGAGCTCCCGGGATTTTAGCTAAGTGGTAGTACTAATGTAAGTTAGGGTATGTGAGAGGACCTTTGGTGATTTAGGTTACCTATTTTGCATGTTCATGCTTGTGGGGGAGCTAGAATTATAATTAAGTGCCATTCACTTAATTTGGATAAAATCAATATGTATGAGAAGTATGGGATTTTGACTAAGTGTTGGTGTGCTTGTATTTGTGAGCGTAGTGGATGGTTAATTGGTGACTTAGGCCACCTAATTGATAAGCTTGTGTATCATAGATGGTTGAAATCTTAACCATGTGTGATTCGCCTTTTTGGGGTTAAAAACCATAAGTGTTGACGACGTTGAGATTTTAGGTAAGTATAGATGCCCATTACTTTTTGATACCTAAGTGTGGGTAAACGATTCAGATGGTGGACAAGGCCACCTTCTTGACATGGACATGTGTATAGAGGCACGTAGTCCTGATACATAGATGGGTTTTGCAGTCTACATCTGAGGACCTCGTGAGTTGGAGTGACCGAAAGCTTAAGACTCCTAATTTATAGCTTATGGTTTGCAGTTTGTGAGGCTTGAGGCCCATATCTTGTAGTGTATGACATTAAGGTGTAGTCCATGGCTTGTAGGACATAAGGCTCATGATTTGTGGCTTTACACTTGAGGTGTGTGAACCGTGGTTCAAAGTTTGTCGGGTTTTAGAACCATGGATAATAGCTTGTGGTTCACGGCTTGTTTCTTCTATCTCGTAGCTTACGGCTTGTGATTAGTACTTAACTTATAGCTCGTTGCTTACGATTAGTAACTCGTAGCTTTAGACTCGAAGTTGTGCTTAGTAGCTCATAGCATGTGTCTTGTAGCTTGTGGGTCATGATTTGAGGTTCGAGGTTTAAGCCTTGTGACTTATGGCATGGTGTGTGACATCGTAGTCCTGAATTGAGTCCCTATTGTTAGGTACTTCATGAGTAGTCATAATTGTGGAGTGTGTTGGACACTTGCAAGTACTCGTCCATGTAACTGATAGTGGGTGGAGAACCCTTGACATAATCCTTGGACATAATCCGGGTATACTATTAGATGGTACTTAGAAATCTTTAAATCTCGAACTTGTCCATGTAACTAATAGTAGGTCGAGAACCCTTGACGAGGTGACGTGTAGTTACCCAATGACTTTGTGGTGAAACTTAGTTGCTGTAGTGGCCTACGTGGCAATGAATAATGTCGTCTATGAGGTGTGTGATGATGCCTAGTTATCGTAGCTACCTATGTAGTGATGCCTAATGGCTGTAGTGGCTTATGTGATGACGTGTAGTCCTTGTTGTGACGTATGTAGTAACGCCCAGTTGTCTTAGTGGTTTGTATGGTGAGGTCTAGTTACCGTAGTGGTATATGTTGTGACGTGTAGTTGTCATCGCAATATGTGGGGTGGTGCTATGTCACTCTAGTGACATTTGAGGTAATGCATAATGATAGCAATGAAGTATGAGATGATCTATAACAATCATAATACCATGTGGGATGATGTGTGGCTATTATTTTGACGTATGCAGTGTAATACAGTTATCATTGGGACATGTTGTGGGCGCTAGGCTTTGCCCTTGCTTGTGATTGTTACTATGCTTTCATGTCATATTACTTATGTTATAATTGTTATAGATATTATAGCCATTGATAGACATGACTGCATGTTATGTGGGTAGGATTAAGCTCATCCTTGATGTTAAGTTTAATTTCATTACATGTGACCTATCGAGATTGTTGGCGGTGTATGTGTTGTAAGATGGATAGACCTAAGCTTATCTTTGACGTTGTCTTCAACTAATGGAAGATAATATAATATCTATTGTATATGACATGTTAAGATCCTTGAATGTGATTGTGATTGTGATGGCTTCGCGGAAGTCAAAAAGGGGGGACCCACTACTTTAGTCACGAACCATAAGTTGGGATGAGTTGTTATGGATCCATAGGGAGCCCATCCCCTCGGCCATGGCTCGTAAATTGGGCATGACTTCGAGGAGGTTAGAAAGGGGGACCCACTCCTTCGGTCTTGGACCATACGTTAGGGATGACTTCATGGAGGCCTTTCAGTCGTGGACCGTATGTTGGGAACGGCTTAGTGGTAGTCAAAAAGGGGGACCCGCTCCTTGGATCATGGACCGTAAGTTAGGGCTGCTGTGGCCTAGATGTGCGTGACTATAACTAAGGTTATACTCACATGTGTGTGTGAGTGGATGAGTAAAGCCTTACGGGGCTGATTTCAAGACAACTCAAAAATTGTTTGATTGAACATGAAAAAGTGGGAAACCATTTTTGTGAGGAAAGAAATAATGACATTTTTAAGAAACATTTTTTAAAAAAACTAGAGTCATATGAATACAGTTTTCTACTAAATATGGAACGAGGTTCCTCTTTGACTGGTGTTATGGTATTCACATACTCGGCTCACATGTTAATCTTTTTTATTCTCTTGTTAGTGTGTTTCCTAGACGAGCTTTTGTTCTGTTGTTGTAACCCATATTTTTAGGTTTTGGAAAAATGACTTAGCTTTGCTGGAGGATATACAATAGTTACTTTCTATATATATTTTTCAGTTGATCTATTAATATTTCTAATAATGTCACTTGTATTGTTTGTAGCTTTATCTCTTAGATTATTCTATTGGGTACTAAGGCCATAAAGCCACCTTTGGGTATTGTTTTGGATTCGGTTGTATTCTTGTAGAGTGGTTGGTTTGTGCCGTTGAGTGGCCTTTATCATAGATGATGTTGTATATCTATCAACACATGTTGTTGTTGGATATAGTCTCGAAAACAGAGGAAACTCTGTAAGATTTTTCAATGATCCCGAGTTAGAATATTTTTGGATTAGACATGCATACAAGATAAACTATGCTTGTGGTGGTTTATATGAGTTGGATTTTGGAGACAAGCTAAGACGTGGCATGTGTTATGGTGTTAGCTTATGGAGATTGAGGTTGAGTTTGGGGTGTATCCTTTATTTTGTGAACTGCCTTTAATGGCCGTTGTGAGGCCATGTTGTCACTATGATCATTTTATGTGGTTTTGGGCTGTTACTCTAGGAGTGTGTGTTTAGAGTCGGACTTTCGTGTGAGTTTGGGAGTCAAGCTTCTGGTGTGAGGAATGAGGAATGATGCCATAAGTAATCAATGAGGTTTTGAATCTCAGTATGTGTGTGATGGCCATGGTATAGTATGAACTACCGTACGAGTGTGGTTATTATGGGGCCGTGAAATGAAGGTTAGTTGTTGTTTTCTTGATCATGGGTCATTCTAAGAGATCTCTTTGGGTTAGTACCTAGGTCTTGTAGGGTGAGATTGTAGTACCCCGACCTATTTTATTAAATATTTATTTAAATTAAAAAGAAATTTTTTTTTTCGGATAACCTGCTTTAATTTCGGAAATCTTGGATAATTTATTTGGTTTAAGAGATTTTTGGCAAAAATCAAAATTTCCTTTTTAGAGA
>JAULLH010089000.1:0-14323 GCA_035668455.1 Sarracenia alabamensis
TCCCACAAAGACCAATCTCACCTTCTTGTTTTGCTAGGTTAAACCGTATGTGCAAGGAAACTTGTTTTGAGAGAAAAACTCTGTTAGCCAAAAACCCATTTTGAATGCTGTGACAAAACTTCATAGAAATGTTTAGGGAAATGTTGCAATATGATTTAAAAAATATGCTAGAACTTGTCAGAAGCTCTTGAAAAATTCTTCCAAACTGTTTAGAAAATTTATGCTTGTACAGATTTCTCTTATTCCATTATAATGCAATTTTTTTGGTGCACACTAAAACTTTTTTAGTGTTGATATGTTGCTTTTATAAGACAAGTAGCTAGTTCCTATTAAGATTCCATATTGGTTCCAAGCAATTTTTCTCTTTCATGACATGACATGTCTCACAGTTGTGTTTCCATTGCCATTTCTTGTTTCTGCTCGCGTTAGCAACAGTGGTACTCGTGAACAACTATGTGGGAAGCAATGCTTAAATATAGTCATGTAGGAGAAGTTGGGAATCGTAAATGCTATTGAAGTTTATGTTAAGGGGCCTTCATATTGAGCATTGTTGTTCAGTGCGTTCCTCGACAGTTCATTGTTCTGAAAAAGAGTGAGGTTTAAGACTTCCAAAGGTTTTCCTGCATATTTGATGTGCAATACCTAGTCTACTACAAACTCTTTTTTTTTTTGTGTGTGTGTGTAGTCCTGCAATCTTTGGAACATCCCTGGACTTTTCTTGTTCACCTCAACTAATGTTGTTTTACCATATGCTTTGAAGTGAAAGCTGTATTTCTGAGATTGTGATGTTCGAAAATATACTATGCCCTTAATTTGCATGGGCAACCAAGTTAGCCTAGCCTTGGCCAATGGCTGAAGAACCAAATATCTCAAGTTTGAATGGCTCAGGGTTCTCTGATATATTTTTGCATGCGTAGGATTAGTCAATCACTGATACCATGGTGTAAACAATTAATTAATGTATAAGCAAATAACCAATGAATGAAACCACTTGTTGGGGTTGTGTAGTTTTTTACTTGTTTCCAAGCCTTAGGTATTCGAAATGATTTCATTTGTCGCATTAATTATTTTCAGTGAGTGAAACTTGGTCAATTAAACTGAGAGACCTCATATCCCACTTTTAAAACCTTCGGTGGACGATTAGGGAGCCTGTATTCCAATATTGACACTTTATATTCGACGTTGGCTTTTAGCAATTCGTTCATGAGTTTTGTCTTTCTAGTGCTTACGATGGACATAAAGGTTTCTAAAAGATGTGGGAGTAAGGTGGAGACAAATGGAACAAAGGCAAAGCTGTTAGGCCCCAGTTTTGTTGGTAATCGTGGACATTTCTAAGCTGTTATGCATCTCAATATTGAATTTCCCTCTTTAACCAATTTTGTCTTTCTATTGCTTTAAATAAGAAGGCATGGTGTTTAGCTCTAACAATGCATGATGTGATTGTTATGGATGGAGCACAACAGGAGGGCCTTCAAGGAACAGAGTAGCCTGTGTTAGCTTACGATTGTTTTTCGGCCATCATGTGTATTGGATATCAGATAAGGTTATGCCTACCCTAAATTATTTTGTGGATTATCTTCACTTGTTGCGACAAGTTATATATCTTTTTTTTTTAATTTTAAATCCATCCCACAACCACCACAGGAACTAAACTATGGTTAAGAAGGCAATTCTAGACCTTTAAAAAAAGAAGGAAAAAAAAGGCATTATCCTCGATTGGACTATGTCCTTGTGGGTGTAGGACTAGAGACAAGTGTAACCTTTAGTATTACAAATGGTCCCACTCTTGAGAGTTCTAGGACTAGAAACAAGCCTAACCTTTAGCATTATTTGCATAAGGTGATTGCTCTCAAACTCGAAACTATGTTCCTTATGATTGGCTGCCCTAACTTAACCATTGCACCGAGGTATGCCCCTTGACACTAAAAAAAAGGACCTTAAACCCAAAAAACAGAGGGTTCACTCCTCTCAAGTCTAAGCTACTTTGTATCTTTGCTTTGGCTTGTCAGATCAAATATTGTAATATGAAGATGATTCATTTGATCACGTGATGTTTGAAAAGTCTCAAGTTAAGCATATTATACTCTTTCAGATGTAGTAAATGAAAATAGTACCATTTTTAAGGAATGCAAACAAAAATGGCATTGCTTCACTATATTTTTTTCTGAATAGATCAGTTATACAAAAACAAAAGCAAGACAAAACTTATGAAGATGCAAAAAGTAATTTCACTACAAGAATTCTACCCCAAATCACCCTCAGCCCAGTATTCAATATTGAATACAAACTTCCTTAAAACCAAGTTCATTCAAAAAAGCCCTTTCACACAAACGCATCCGTATTAACACATTCACTTTAACCAAATAATGCTATTTCAAAAAAAGGAAAGGAGCAAATAGAAATCTCAAACCTCAATATAGCAGGGTAGCCCTTAGGCACTTGCAACCCTCAACAAAACTATAACAAAAAGAACTCACTAAACCAATAGAGAAATCAAAACCACCCAGCGGAATCTCATATGCATACAAAGAAATGAAAAATGGTCTTATGGTCGTACAGTAATCCAACAACGGAAAACAAAATAAAACTGAATATACATTCATTCATAACATGAATAATGAAATGCAAAATGAAGATGTATAAGCTTCTGCTTCTCCCATCCATGCTCCAGTTATCCAAAAGCTCTGTTTTGCTAAACCTGAAAAATGTTAGGGTGGCTGAGCTACAGTTGTAGGATAATAGACAAAATAAACGACAAAACAATATACAAGATTGGTTATGCAGCATCATAAACAAAGATTTTAGAGATAAAAATCACAGTATTTGTTATTTTTCAAAACCATGCCTGCATAACCAAGTTTTTGTGTAAAGCCCCATGTTATCCGAAAGCTTTGAATAAAAGTGCATCAGTTGAAAAACCCGGTTTTTCCCATTAAACTTAACTTACAACCGCAAATTAGTCAATAAGTACACTTTGTACGCTAACAAGTATAAGTTGCCATGTGAAGGTAGATCTAACTCATTAATAGGGGAAATGGTTACTGCGTGCTAAACTGTGTAACCTAAAGCATAGGGAAGGATTTACTCTCATCTATCCAAAGTGTGATACATGGTGCCACGTGTCAAAAGCTATAAAAGAAGCTAAAAAGCTAAGATATGTGCGTCCACATCTCATAAGTGATAACATGCTCATGCTCAAATGTATAGTGCACACATAATCCAAACCACACACCATGTATCGTAAAGTAAACGAGCTATGTCACATACCATAGCTCGTAAATGTTACGTGTACATACTCACACACCCACGTATCATAAAGTAGACAAGCAATGTCTCATACTATAGCTCGTAAACTTTACATGTACATACGCACACACACCCGTGGAATGGACAATGGGTAAACGGTGAGTCTCATCTCGATTGTACAACCCCCGCGGAACTCCTATCGTGGACCAATCATATGGCTCACTTCAAGGTATATTGGGATGTGGCCATCTTCCATTGTACAACCCCCACGGAATAAGTCAACACGGACCAACCTCATGGCTCACTTTAATGCTAGTTTGAAGCCTGAGACTCCACCCTACCCCTTTCCAGTCCCCACATCCACTTCACCAGCATCCGTCACATAAAAGCACAAATAAGCAAACAATGTGCATCAACAAATCACAAGGATCAACTCACATGCACCCACAACACAAATGTGGAAGGATACCACATAGGTCATCCAACGGTATATCCCAAATACCAAAACTTAGGCTATTAAAAAGGGAGCCTAAGGATCACCAAACTATGATCAAAATCCAACACAAAGATGTTCACATGGTTATCACAACAAACATAAAGATATCAACCAAAGGGATATCCTAATCAACACATAATCCAGTCATAAACAATAGAGGCTATCATGAGGGAGCCTGTGCAAGTCAAGTCATATAACTAATTCACCGAAATAAAAGCTAATGTTTGTTAGTTTAAAACTCCTTAATTACCTCATGGAATCCTGTGGATCCATAATCAAATATATAGGCTTTTCTAAGGGAGCCAAATAATCACCAAGTTTACTAGCCAAACCCACATGACACGATGTGTTATCTAGGTTTTAAATCCAACATAACTCAAGTGACCTAATGAAGTCACCAACTCAAATGGGTTAACATACTTTTGCCTAATCATCTTCTATACACATCAACTAAAATCTAACATAATCACGAAATATAGACATATCTTCATGGATTTTGATTCCAAACATAATCTATTCAAAAGGGTTCCACTTCAAGAATTTTCCAAGGCCCACCTCAAACCTACATCTCTCACCGTTTACACGTTTATTTCTCAACACTTGTCAATTTTCATCTCATTTACAAAGTCTCATTCCAACTTAGGTACATGTTCATAATCAACATTAAGTTTCAATGTCATATCATCATATCACATTTACAATTAAATTCCCTCTTTATGCAAACAATCTCCATCATTCATAATAAAATGCATCATAAGCTCAGCACACTTTATCATTGTTTATATATATGTATATATCACATTTTTCATATTTCGATTCGAGATACCCAACTTTCAAACCAAGTCATTTTTGTCACTGCCGTAAATCCAAGCATTCTATAAAGTTTTCCATAACATTGAACTTCAAGAATAAACTCCCCGTCCAAACCTTGAAATCAAACATTTAACTTAAACTTCAAAAACTAATCTTTAAACTCAAATTCACCTCAACAAACAAATTTTCCAACTAATCTTAAAATCAACCCATTAAACAAACCTTAAGCCCAAAAATCAAAACTTTCAATCAGACTTCTAATTAAATATCAAATTACTATTTTCTAATAATCAAATCTTCAACCAAGCTTTAAAGTTCAAAGCCTATAATTAAGTCTCCAATCATATGTTAAAGGCACATACTAATTACACATTGTTGCTGTCAATTTTGAAAAGATGTCCCAACTTAGCCGAAAACCCCAAGTCTAGGAAAATCTTCCCAAACCGAAACCCTAACCTATCCGAAACCAATGTTGATCGTAAAATCTACATGCTAACAAGCTATAATGATTTTGTACGGGGGCTAATCTCATGCTTGATAATAAATTTTATCATCAAAAGACAAAAATTTAAACCCTAGTTTGTCTATTTCAAAATCAATCACACACACATGGTTCTAGAAACCTAGGATAATTACCGTAATTCTCTATAGCATACCTCAGTAGCTAATCGCAAGATTCAAGCAAAAAGAACAAAAAAATCAAATTTTGGCCATGTCGTGTACACCGAAGCCCTAGGTTTTGGTTGATCAATGAATCCTTGTAAAAACTATAATCTATATCAGTAGAGAGGTTTTGAAAGCCTAGAATACTACCTTTGTTGAAGAAAAAGCAAGAAACCAAACCGAATTGAAGCCAAAATCGACTGTCGAACCCAATAGAGCCGCGTCGTCCCAGTTTTGGTGCTCCGGCTCCCTCTTTCTTGCGTTGCCGGTGGCAATGGGTGTCGGTGAGGGTGCGATGGTGGTCGGTGGTGATGGTGTCGGTTCCCTCCTTCTTGGGCCTCCTTCTCTGATCATCTCTCTATTTCTCTCTCAGTTTCTTTGTTCTATCGCCCGAAGCTCTCTGCTCTCTCTTGCGTGTGTGTGTGCGACGTGTTTGGGAAAAGCTTTATTATTATTATTATTATTTTTTTGTTTTATTTTCTTGAGAAGATTCTAGAAAAATATAGATAAATGAATATGTGTAACCAAAAGCTTTTCTCTTAAATGAAAACATTAAATTTTTGCCAAAATATCCAGGGATAAAATGGAAAATCCTTTTGACTTTAAATTAAATTATTAAATAAAACAGTTTAGGTCCATATATAGTATCAATTTATGGAAACCGAAGATGATATAATCCTTAACCTTACAGAAATGTTTGGTAAGTAGGGTCAGGCAGTGAGGCAGGTTGTTGTGAGCGAACTTATGAATACGCGCATGACAGGTGGTACACCAGTAAGGGACCACGTTTTAATGATGATAAGTCTTCCTAATAGGTTGGAGGTCCTTGGATCCGAGTTTGAGGGGGAAACCCAGGTTTATATCGTGCTCCAGTCACTGACAGATTCATTTCAGGAATTCCACATAGCAAAATTATTGAAAAGTATTAGAGGCAGCAAAGGGTGTTATCCGGAAGTCGGCCCATGCATTTGTTACACAAAAGGTTTCTCCTTCTAGGCCAAGAGGTGATAAGAAGAAGATGAAAATGGTACAACAGGATAATGCATAAAGGGCTAGTGGGTAGGAGCCATCAACTGCCAAGCCAAAGGTTAAGGTCCCTAAGGGTAGTTGTTATTAATGTTTGAAGCTGGGGCATTGGAGAAGATATTGTCCTAATCGGAAGAAAAATAAGGCTACAGGTAAAGCCTTATCTTTAGTTGTGGTATCATATTTAGTGATTATATCTACGGAAACCTAGTGTGTAGATACATAAACCACTAATCATGTTTACAATTTGTTGCAGGGGTTGCAGGTAACCAGATAACTTAAAAATGTGAAAGTTTACCTTCAGATGGGGTATAACTCCAAGGGAACTGTTACTGTAGTGGGAGACGTAGTTATTTTGTTTTAGTAGAAATATGTGTTTAATTTAAAAAACATTTTGTATGTACCTCAAATCAGGTGGAACATAGTTCCGGTTTCCTGATTAGGGGTTGACAGATATTGTGTGTACTTCAATAATCGATTTCACAATATTGTGGTTGGCAAACACTTCATCTATCATGGTATATTGGATAATGATCTTTATATTTTGCACCTAATTATTTCTACTATTCAAACCAATGGTGTGTGTAACTTGCATGTTTTACCACAAAATGGGAAAGGTTCTTCATTGAACCAAATGCTACTTTGGCATCATCGTATAGGCTATCTTAATGTAAAGAGGATATAAAGACTGGTAGAAAATGGACCTTTAGGTTCATTGGAAGTGGAGGCACTCTAGTCTTTGAATCCAGTTTAGAAGGTAAATGACCAGAAGGCCATTATTGGCCAAGGGACTTAGAGCCAAAGAAGTGTTGAAGTTGGTTCATTCTGATGTATGGGGTTCGATGAACATACAGAAAAGAGGTAGATAAGACCCTATGATCTGATCGTGGTGGTGAATACCTCTTGAGAAGTTTAAGGACTACTTGTTAGAACATGGGATTACATCCCAGTTGTCTACACCAAGGATGTTGCGACAGAATGGTGTAACGATGAGAAGGAATAGGTTCCTAAAGGGGATGGTAAAGTACATGGTGGGTTATTCGGGTTTACTGCATTCGTTTTGAGGGTTTCCATTAGAGACAACGATTTTTCATTCTGAATTTGATGCCTACTAAGGCACCTCCTGGTACCCCTATGGAGTTGTGGAGTAGCTGGAAGCCAAGTCTTAAACATCTTTGGATATGGGTTTATCCAACACATGTATTGGTGGGAGATGCAAATATGGTGGAACAAAAAAAAAATAGATGTCTATTTCTTTGTGGGTTACCCTACAGAAAGTAAAGGTGCTTAATTTTGTAATCCTAAGAGTCAAAGCTATTTATTGGAACAAATGCAAGATTCTTGGAAGAAGATTATGTTATAAATCACAAATCCCGGTAACAAATTGTTCTTAAGGAGGTTAGGAGTGAAAATTTGATACAATCAGAAAATATATCTAATGTACGGGATGGAATACCTCCTATCGTGAGTGCACATGAGGGGTCTCATCGTAGTGGGATAGTTGTTAGTCAACTAGAAAGGTTCATGTTCTTGGGAGACTCTTACGACAAGATCCCAGAAGAACATGATACCTGATATGGATATAAATCACACTGGGCCGGGTGGGCCAGCTAGAAGGCCCAAGGGTAGGATCCAAACGCCACCTACATATCTCTCCCAAGGTTATCTACTCAACAACTATCTCTCCCAAGCATATCTACTTAAAATATCTACATATATATATATATATATATATCTCAAGCTTATGTATCTCTATCAGACAGATAAGTGACTCTGAGGTTCTCTCTCTCTTTGCCTCTCAAGCATATCTTTTTCTCTCAACAGTTTTCTTTTCTACATCAACTTCTACTAACTTCGCCATCGGAGGTGGTACGCCGGACTCCGGCCCCCTTCCTAACCTGTTTACTACCTTCGTAGGCCCAAAGATCACCGGTTCGGATCCCGATAAGATTCTAACGCTATCATTTTACAGCGTCTATGGGAACGTATAAATTTTATTAATGGTATTGGATCCCTTCAAGGTCTAGACTAGATCGATGGGTAGCGAAGATTACACCAATTCTCAACCCAATAAGGATCCACTCAGGGGTTTCCTATGGGATCCACACAGGGGAGGTCAACATGACCGAAAGGTTTCTTCCCTTCGTATTCAACCTATCAGATCTCCTCGACTTAGATCAGAGAAATCAATCAATCTAATCCAAAATCAAACATAAGATCGATGGATAGAACAAGGTTGGATTCACAAACAGGGGAAGAAATTCAAATCAGAGGAGAGAAAAAAGAGGGTCTTGGAAACCCTAACCACTTCTGCTAACATCTCATTCTCTGTCGTTAATAGCAATGGTTTCGAAGAACGGATCCATGGAAATTGATATTAGCGATCTCGATGATCTTTCCCTACATCCCCGAATCAGTTTGGATCGGTGGAATATCACCTTCGATAGAGACCCATCATCAGCTTCACCAAATCTGGGCTTCCTTGTTAGGGTCAATAAGGAGCGAAGATGAAAAAGCTCATTCGCTCGCAACTCCGAGGCCATGGACGACCTAGTCTCCAACCTACAATCGCACATACGCAAGAGAAGAAGAGAAGCAAACTCTGATCTACCATCGGTGTGGCCGGGTCAACATAACACTAGGCTCTAAGCTCCGAAAGAGCCAGACCGAGCTCTAACATGATCGGGATTCGAGCATCTAAAATACCAAGCGATAAGGGTAGATCCAGTTGGGGGCATCATCGTAGAGAAGCCGAGCGCCCAAGCAGAGAAGCCGAGCTCCGGCAAAGAGGTGGTTGAGCGGTAAGCCCAAAATCTCCCACCCCTCCTTTCAGAGAAGCAAAGAGGGACGTGTGGTTATCAACAAAAGAGGAGAAGAAAAGCCTCAAGTGGTGCAAAACAGACCTCACCAATCATCTCCCTCTGGTGAAACCACCGTCATTAACGACGGCCAATGCTCTATGCTGCCACCTAAAGCTCCCTCAAAGGTTAGAGATCTATTACCGAGATGAAACTTGCATTTATCCCACACAATCTAACCCTTACAAATCACCGAGTAGCGCATCCCTTGCGCCGAGCAGAGCCACCAGAGCGGTGAGATCCCTCCGCAGAGCCGCACACCTAGTTCGGTGAAACCGAACCCTCTGATCAGCAAGTGTGTTCGCGACGACCTGAGATCAACAAAACCCTAGATGATATTCTCAGCTAATCGCTCCTAATTTATCATTCTGACTATCTTTACCTATTCTCTTCTCTAGATTCAGCCTCATCGGTTCTCATCTTCCAATACTTCCTTCAATTTGAGATTCATCGTTAACGATCTACATTTTGATAATAGATTCGACGGTTTTTTATTGATCAAGATTCGCTTCCCATCAGCGATTTAGAGCTATAAGGTTCAAGGTGTATCTATTCATTTTCCATGGCTTCAGATCGACATAGCTTGATTACATATGAACGATCTATAGAGATTTTGGTGCTTGTGACGATCTGTTGAGCTATTGTACGCGAGCTTTGTTTGACGGGTAAGATGAGAAATGATTCTTGTTCTTCAAACTTTCCTTGATCCAGCAATTCTAGTCTGGATCCAATGATGTACTTTCCACCCGTTTGGATTTATTACTGTGACTGATCGTGATTTTATCCTACATCGTCCGTGGTTTGACAAAGCATTACAGTGTAAATATGAAAGCCCTCTGATGGGTTTGCTTGAAGCCAAATATTTGACTATACCATATTCGTGGTGCTGTGTTCTTACATATTTGTGAGGCAAATAGGACTTCCACACCCCGATTATCTATTTATAGGGTAAGCAACCGCAAGGATGAGATTAGCACAGTAACACCGCGGTCCAAGAGGCCACTTCTCTTCTTTCAATGGGCAGAGGAAATTTGGTGAGACATCTAGTTGGAGAACCATATCGCTTAGTCGTTAATCACGGGAAGACTCGCAATTTATTTGATTTATTTAACCAAGATTCACTACTAATTGGGTAGTAAGTAGCAACTCAAGGATCAAAACCACAGAGAAAATGAGTTATTTTTATAAGAAAATATTTAAACTATTTAATTCCAGAAAGAGAGTAAATCTTAGATTTTTTTGATGAGTATTGTTTAGCAATTAAAAGAAAATAAACAATTAAAGAGATAATTAAGATAATTTATGAGAAAGGTTCCACCTCAGGTTAGAATCCACCATTATTTGGTAGTTTCGATATAATTCATACTTTATCTAGCTTTGAATCAGATTAGATCCCATCGTGACATGACTGATATGGATATCCAAGAAAGATAGAATTTGATTTCAATAAGGCATATTCTATTCGGAGCATAGCGTATCTCAAGTTCTACTCTCAAAATCTCGAATTACAAATACGGCATAGTTTATCCAAGATTACGTCCCGTCTGGAGTACGACCCATTTTATTCATGGCATAGGCTATCTCAAATTTGTATATTCGAGCAGTTAAAACAATCATGCAATACTCATTTAATGCAATCACAGAATGCTTAAACGAGAATTTAATTAATTAGAAAAATAATATTGTTGTATAACAATCTAATTACAATGCATAAATAAAGTACAAAATTAATCTCCTCATATGTTACCGAATTAAGGCTTCATCGTCATCTGAGGCAGAGGAAGGGACTTAGCCACTCATGGTCGGGCAGAGCTCTATTGTCAAGTTGATGTCGATCGTTATCGGCAGCTCCTCAACGAGGTTCGGACCTTCCAGAGGTGACTTGGCCCGGGTGGCCAAAACTACTAACTACTACTATATGAGAAGAAGTGATTCAATTCTAAAATATGTAATTAATAAAATGTGTTCCAATGGTTGATATTCCTGTGGTTATATTTATTGTTTACGGTTCATATATCTTGTGATTAATGTTCATATATCTTATGATTATTTATCTCATTGAATTTTATCAAAATGACATAAAACATATTGAAAAAGGTAAGCATATTGTAAGGGTGAGCTTATGTAGACTTTTCTACATATATTTTGCTATATGTTTGTCATCATCAAAAGGGGGAGATTGTTTTCCTAACAAGGCTTCAATATCTGTTTTGATGATAACAACCTCAAGTATCTAATTGTGCACTTTGAGTATATTTTCAGGAAAGAAAGGTTTAGCACAATCAATGATACAAAAGGAAGTCGTGACGCACATTACAATGGAAATTATCTTTGACGGCGGGCTTAAGAAGTGTCAAAAAAAGTTCATATTATGAAGTTTTAGAGATTTGTTTTTAATTTATCTTAGGACTAATGTAAATTCACAATTATTCATTTAATATGAGTTATGAAGCTCATAGGATCTCTAAACGAACTTAAAAATGTTTTTCTAAGAACCTAAAGTGTTTAAATTCTTTTTGAAAAAACAATTTTAAGGCTTTTATAAGATTCAGTCGGCTAAGGGATATTGTCAGTCGACTCAAGCGAAATGTCAAACAACGATCGAACTTATAAAACATGTCAGTCGACCAAACCTCAGGTTCAGTCGACCAAACTCCTCTGTCAGTTGACCGAATAGGCAAATTTTTTGAAATTTCAGCACAACGGCTAGTTTGACGTTTCCATACTTAGCCCAATGGCTAGTTCAGGATTGAGGCCTATAAATAGATCCCATGAGCTCTTGTTTTAATCACTTAAAGCCTTTCAATTCTTCTCTCATATACTTACCCATTTGTTCTTCAAATTTCTAGTTTTTCATTCAAATTTGTGAGAGAGATCACTTCGAATTCACATTTGAGCTTCATTTCATATATTCCTTGAAGAGAGAATTAGCGTTCTTATTGTTGTACTCATTCGGCTATTCATAGATCCATTTCATTGTACGCACTAATTTGATCTTCATTGTATTTGAGAACTTGATTCTCAAAAGGGTTCTTGTACTTGAGAGAGGTTACTCTCAAAAAAGTCTTCTCCGCCTAGACGAAGGAAAGAGGCATCTCCACCTAGACTAAGGAGGGATGGTGAAATCCTCATAGCGGTTCGCTTGAGGCAAGGACGTAGGACATAGCGCCGAACCTTGTAAAAATCTTGGTGTCATCTCTTTTACCTAACTCTTTCATTTCTTTACATTGTTTATTTGTATATTGCACATTACACCTTCACTTATATTTTTTTTTACTTGAATTAAATTTTTTTTGAAAAATCCAATTCACCCCCCTCTTGGGATTACAAAAACTATCATTAATAATTACTCGATTTGGTATGAAAAATTCCAAGAAAGGATTTCTTCCTTTAAGACATGAAATTACTCTAACTAGGGATTAGTGTCCCAGAACACCTTGGGAGATAGAGATGATGAGTGGTAATCCTTATGCTTTGGTGGTGGGAAGTCTCACGTATGCCATGCTATATACTAGATCGGATATCTATTATGACGTAGACATGGTAATCCGATATCAGTCTCATTCAGAGGTAAAACATTTGACTACGGTCAGGGATATACCTAATCATCTGAAAAGGATTAAGGAGTATATGTTGGTGTACCTGGTTGATAGTCTTACACCCCTTGAGTATACAAAATTAAATTTTCAGGGTGATAGTGATTCTAGGAGGTACATCTCAGGATATGTGTTTTTCTTCGGGAACGCACATTGACGGAAAGTGTTTTCTCATCCATGAGATTGTATAATGTGGAGATGTTGTGGTTTGCATGGTTGCGTCTGCGGATAACCTGGAAAATCCTTTTACGTAGGTAGAAGGGCTATGTCTTAGATGCATTCCTGCATGGCTTTGGGTATAAGTGGGAGATTGTTAGGATTGTATACTAAAAGCCATGCTTTTATATATTTTATCTTTAATCCCTGGCATATTAAAGAGAAACATATGAGATGGATTTGCATTTATGGTTTCATATTTATTGTATTTATGATGAATGCATGCATAGTCCATATATTATGTCCAGTATTTGACTTGGTGCCTGAATCGCAAAAGATCAGGTCGAAGGTTTTCACAATATATATAGGTAGACTCACAATCACAATGGACTCGGACAATCCATTGGTTCAATTATAGCACATCGTAATATTAGTTGGTCTTGGCTGGGTCAAATGGCTCGGATTTCGATATGGGAATTCGATGTTCATGATAAATGCATTTGTACACTTGGAGTGCATTGAGCGAGATCAAAAAGATGATCAATTCTATGCGGGCTATACTAATTGATCCACATCATATATTATCATGTATTTCATGAACTCTTATTGTTGATGTGATTGATTGAATCATGTTCAGATGATACGCAGTTCTTTGAGTCACCAATGACTGAGATTTCGATATTGAGATCAATATGACCGGTGGGTAGGGTACTGTTGTTATTTGTTCAATAGTTGATAATCAGCTAACGGAAACCACATCCTACATAGGTTGAGGAGTTCCCCCTCGTGTTCTTTTCTTATAGGTTTGATTATCCAAACCAGACCTATTGATATTATGACCTGGCATATTCAAAAGGATAAGCGGTGTAGTTGCGAGGATAAAAGGATAATTGAACCAGGTTTATAGTAACCTAATTTAATTATCGGGGATCCATATCTTAAACGTGTGGAGAAATCAGTGTAATTGATAATCATAAACTCGAGACATAATTGGGGTTAGGGCCGGGAGTTTAGTTAGGGCCTTTAGTTAAATAAGTCCTAACTCGTGCGAGAAAAGATTTAACACAGGGTGGGTGGGGTGGGGGGGGGGGTGGGGGAGTTTGAGTTAGGGATATCTTGTTTTTCTCGTACGATTAGCCCAAGTCCTATACTTCCTCGTGAACCCTCACGTAGCCCAATATATGCACGATATTATCTATTTGATTTCGGGTATTATTTAATCTAATTCGATCGTGGGTTTACCGCCAGGATGATCCGGGAATTAAATTAAATGTTCTGGGGTATTTTCGGTTTTTGGCACACCTAGGGATTTCTCCCTAGGTGGTCGGTCCTAATACGTGTAATATGGTTATATATTTTTATTAAGATAAGTATTCTTATCTTATGGATAGATATATGGAAACCATATCACATTAGGAGAGGAGATTAAGGAAGAATAATATATGTGTATATATTATTCCATGAGAATG
>JAULLH010090091.1:0-14317 GCA_035668455.1 Sarracenia alabamensis
CGTGAGCCCCTTGTATATGTGTCAGAACCTTTGACCCAATCTTCCCCGCTTCATGCGACGAGTCAAATACTGGACACAATATACGGACAATGCATACATACATCGTACATGCAATAAATATGAATCCGAGTATACATATCCTCTCAATTGAATCTCATTAATATTCCCGGGATCCCGGTTAATACGTAAAAGCGTGGCTTTTAAGTATGTCATCCTAACACCCACTCGCCAAGTACGCGTTGTGCATCGCGTCATACGTGAGAAGATCAAAGGTGGTCTCAGAATCGACATTCAAAGATCTAAGAAACTTTTCTAACAAGTTTCTATGAGGTAACAACATTTTCAATATCATTTGATTCTAGTTTTTCATGAAAAATGCGACACTATGTTTTTTACGATCACGTCGTCAAAGTTTTTTGATTTTTTCGCTGCGTGGCTCTAACACTGATACCAATTGAAAATACGCTACGAAGCACTAAATTAACCTAGAAGGGGTGAATAGGTTAAATGCTAGTGATTTAAAAATTAATTCTATTAATTCAAAATTAATTTTTCTATCTTAACTAAATGATTTGTAAGTTAAGGCTAAAGATCAATACCAACAAAAATAAGAAAATCAGCTATCAACAACCATAAGTACACAATGTTTACGTGGAAACCCTAGGGTATAACCCAGGATAAGAACCATAGTACCAATCAGAGGTGTGCATGGGTCAGTCTGGGTCGGTTTGAACCTTAACCCAGACCCGAACTGATCAAGGTCGATTCTAAAAATTTGGACCCAAAATCGAACCATTTGTATTTTTGAACAAATACAACCCAACCCAAATCAACACGGGTTGGATCCGCGGTTCCATTTGTTAACTAATCTTGCACATTATCTAATACCAATTTAAATTATTCAAAAACCAAAATAATACTATATTAACAACAAGATAATCCTCACATAAGATTAACCAATTTCAAATAAATATCCAAATTAAAAATATTTTTAGCAAGAATCTAATTGTATCTTATGCCTTAATTATGTCTTATTTTTACTTGTTGTTACACTAATTAATTATTTTCTTATAAAATATATATAATCTCGGGTCTCGGGTTGGGTCAGTTTAAAAAAATACCAACCCAAGAACCGAACCGACTAGATCGATTCTAAAAAAAATAGACCCAGAACCAATCCATCTTGACAGAATCAAATCAACCCAACCCACAGAAGCCAGGTTGGGTTGGTTCACGAGTTTTTCGGGTCTCTTGGACACCCCTAGTACCAATACACAAAAATATATTATTAATCAAAACAGTAGCAAAACATATAAGAGAGAGGATTCGTAACCATATACCACATGGATATCTAACTCCATATTCTTGATGTAGCTTCCCGAGCAACGTTCTTGATTCCGTAGCCACCATGGAAAAACCCTCTGATCTCCGTCTATTGACGGTTCTGAGTCAACTCGACTAAATGTGTGTGTGACAAGTGTAGTGGGTGATTTGAGATGTTTAATACTACACAACTTAGGGTATAAGTAAGAACTACCATAAATGGAAGCAAAAATATCTTTGGTTGCTACAAACAAGGCATTAATTGAGGGTTTAATGCACAAAGGTTAGATGGAGCTTAGAGAGAAGTTGGAGGCTGTAATGCTCCAATAAAATGAAGGCTCAAACCCTAACAATCGAAACTTTATGTTATATACATATATATATATACATATATATGTATATATGAAATCAGGCTAAAATCTCATTAGATGAGCAAAACTGTGAAGAGTGCCCGAGCACCTTACGGGCGCCCGAGCACCTTACGGGCACTCTACGAGCTCATTTAATTTTTATAGAGATTTCAATCAGCACTAATGAAAATATGAGAGTGGATGAATGGAGCACTCGGGCACTTTGCGAGCGCATTGCAAGCACTCTAAGAGTCCAACTCTTTGCCAAAGCAAAATCGCATTTAAATCAGAGCGTCCGCATAGTGCTTGGGAGTGCTCGCTAGGCACTCGTGCGCTCTGCGAATGCAAATGCCAAGTTTTCAAGATTTAAGTATTAAGTTTATCTAGGGTATTATTCTACTCTTATGCATGCATTCTACATGTTCTAATGTGTGATAAATGATATGTACATGTGGATGTACTCATTTGGTGAAATATACCTTGTACGAGGTTCGGGACGAATCTGTTGAGTGAAATCTGGATGGAGGACTTAGATTTAAATACCAAAAATCCCAAATTAAAAATAAAGGTACAGATACTGATATTTTTTACATAACCCAAAAATAACCAATTATACTAACAAGAACATTCCTGTTAAGAAATGAATCTTTCTCATTGAGAAACACCCATTGAAAAATTGTTCAGTATGAAGAATAAAAAAAAATTAAGAAGAATAAGAATAAGAATAAGAAAAACAGGAAATTTCTCACTTTGAAGAACTTTCTCATTGCAGACATGTTAGTTGAATTAGAGCCACCGAAATTTCTACCGGAAATGTTGGTTGAATTTCTTCCAGATCTGTTGGTTGAATTAAAGCCACCGGAAATTCAACTGAAAAATTTCTTCGCTTATTAGACTGAGAAACATTGCAGATCTATCAATGCCACGGGAAATTCAATTGGGAAATGTCTCAGTTTATGGACTAAGAAACATTCCGATCCTATTGGATCAACCAAAGCCACCATAAATTCAACTAAACAATTTCTCAGTTCATTACACAAAAATTACATAAGTGCAAATAGACAGACAAATCACTCTCGAGAAATTTTTCATTATACAAATAGCACCTGGTATACAAATCACTCTCGAGATGGTCAGTATAAATCACGCAGTATACAAATCACACTTACCAGTGAGAATTTCCACTGATAGAAAAATACTAAGAAATTTATCAGTATTCAAATAAATTGAGCGCATTCTCAGCTTCTCATCATTAGTTTGAAGAGATACTACAAAATTCATTAACTGAGAAATTTCTCAATTTCTCTAATTTCTCAGTTTCTCAAGATGCGAAATTTCTTATATTTCTATGTTGTGAACTCTATCTCTCCTCTTTTTTTTGTTTGTTAGTTTTTGTTTCTGCTTGAATATCAAAAATCAAATCAATCACCCTAATTGAAATATTCACACCAACAATGACCTCAAAATGAACTCCTCGCAATCTTTCAATAAGCTAAATGATAAAGACCAAGTAGTTAGTAGGTGTTTCATGAATGCTTATAGTTGATATCAACTATATATGAACCTGAAGATGAATGGGATCAATGATCGTTGGAATAACATAGAAATACGGTTCCATAAAATACATGAGGAAACTCTACATAGCATGCAACAGATGCAAGAAAAGACCAAACCAAAAAAACTGGAGGCAGAAAAGTGACGAAAGCTACTTAATGTTTTTTTCTTTTTTTAAAAGGTATTACTAAAACTCGATCAAACAAAGCCAAATAATTGATCTGCTGCACCTGTTTTCATAATCTACAAAGTTAAAGAACATGTGTTTGGATAAAACAAGGGGTGTTCATAAAAAGAAGAAAAAAATAAATAGAGAAAAACTCATAAAAACAATCAAGACCAAAAGTAGAAAAGACAACTCCGTAAGGAACACGAATAGAGGAGCAAGGACCAGTCCTCGTTGCAGACGGCGAGAGGGCAATGCTCGGACACAAGGTAGAGGTAAATAGAGAGCCATCTTTCTGTTAAAATTAATGCCTTTTTGGTATTTTTGTAATTATTTTTATTTTAATGTCTTTTTAAGTTTTTTTCCTTCTAGGTTTTTCAAATTTGTATTAACAGTGGCAGCCGCTGCTGGAAGAATTAATTCTGAAAATCAGTCCTCCCCGTGTAAGGAAGAACAACCCCTGCTTCTTTGCTTGTTCTTGTGTTTTTTGCATAAAATCAAAAGGTTCTCCACCGTGTAAAAGGCTTGTGGCCCATGTTTTCATCAAGGAAACTATTTGGTTTGGTGCTTCTTGTTTGCAGCTACTTTCGTTACATACTTTTATTCCCTGTTTGCTGCCATTTGTTTATTAAACCAGCTTTTGTTCTTCATTTTATTTGGCAATCAAAGCCAACAAAATGGTATCAGAGCAAGGTTAATCAAGAACAAGTTGGGAGTTCGGATTTGAGACGGGAAAACAAATTCCGGTGAAGATTAAAGTGATGGCAAGTTCAAGCAACCAAAATATGGGAGTACAACAATCTCCATTTCCTCTCTTTAATGGTGAGAACTATGATTTTTGGTGTGTAAAAATGAAAACCCTACTTATTTCGGAAGATTTATGGGAGTTTGTTGAAGAAGGATTTGAAGAGCCTCAAAATGTAGAGAATTTATCAAATGCCCAAAAGCAACTATTGAAGGAGCAAAGGAAGAAAAATGCAAAAGCCCTCTCCAAGATTCAACAAGGAGTTGGAGATACAATTTTTCCAAGAATTATCAACGAGACAAAGGCGAAGGATGCTTGGGATATTCTTCAAAGTGAGTATAGAGGCAACTTGAAGGTAAAATCTATTAAACTCCAATCCTTGAGAAGAGATTTTGAAAATATGAAGATGAAGAATATAGAATTGTTGAAAGATTACTTTTCTAGGGTTATGGAAATTGTGAATTAAATGAAAACTTATGGGGAGACTATTATTAATTAAAGAATTGTTGAGAAGATTTTGATTAGTTTATCAGAAAAATATAACCCTATTGTTGCGGTTCTTAAGAACACTAAAGATTTTGCCACTTTAAATGTTGAAGAGCTGATGGCCTCAATTAAAACATTTAAGGAGAGATTGAATAGACAATCCAAAAAGTCATTTCACTATTACAATAATACAGAAAGTTCTAACTGCAAAAAATAAAAAGATCTTGGCTTTTTAATCGTGATTGAAAAATAAGAAAAAAATATTTATCTCGATAATCAGTTAAGCACAATGAATATATATTTTCAATCTCGAATTTTCTAAACTAGAGATTAATGTACAATACTTAATATCTCGATTATAATACAATCGCGATCTTTATAGAATTTTAACCAGACCCGCGAACACCCATCCCTCCTGACTCGCGAAGACCCAGTCGACGTCCTTCCCTCTTAAATGGCTCTCAATTATACATGCGATTCGGAAAAACCCTCATCGTGCCCACCCTCAATGCGTCTTGTTCTCTCTCGTTCTCCAACTCTCTCTCACGATCTGTGCCGCGGAATCCATTCGTTCTCTCTCGTTCTCCTATTCTCTCTCACGATCTGTGTGCATAGTGTTCAATTTCGTCTGTGTGTGCTGCCCATTCTCTTCCACTGTTTCTCTCAATCTGTAAGTGTGTGTGAAATGCCTAGGGTTTAATTTCGTGTCTATATCAGTTGTGACTAGAGTTGTTGATCGATTGGGTCTTCTCATATGCAGGTATACGCGGGTGTAGTTGCTTCCTTCTGTTGATTGACTTCATCGCTAACAGCTATGTGCTCTGTGTGTCTCCTCTTCCGATTTAATTGCACCAACCAACAAACCGGGCTCTTAGATTCACATTATTTTTCAAAAGCAAGGAAATCAAACTTCATCGTTACTATTAAGGAGCAAGAAAATCACATTACTTGTCTGTGTGGCTTCATTGTTACTATTTACTAGGGGAGCAAGGAAATTTATGATATTGACACCTTGAAACCAAATGAGGCAACCAATTTTGTGCAAGACCATTATTTTTCAAAAGCATTGATTGCTATCGTTTTGGCATCTTTATGCAAATTATCAAGGAGCCTTTTGATTCTGATATCAAACTCCTTTATGATCCAGCTTAAACACTTCCCATTGTTTCTTTCTTCACTTTCCTCCTAATCCCGGAGCATCTTCTTTTTTTTTTTTTTCATAGTGAACAATAAATAGCTGAATGGTGTGTAGTAGAGAAAAATATTTTGTTTTATGTAGGGAAAGTGTATTGAGAGTTATTATTAATTTTTTTTTCTGTTGGTGAAGTTAATGGGGTTTCGGATATTGCCACTGCATTTTACAAAGAAATAAAATCTAAGTCTTCTAGCTGATGAAATCTGGATAACTGCAAGGTCTGGTAATGACTGTATTATCTGCCTTCTTACCTTGTGCTTTTGCGTGCAGAATACCACTATATGGATTTATAATGAATAGTTTCAGATCAAATAAGAAGATTCAGGTATTCAGGTACACCTCTTTTGATGTTAAGACTTTTGAAAGATAGAGGTGCTACCCTTCAGGGGATGCTCGGATTGATTTTTTTGCAAATGGATACAGATCAAATAAGAAGACAACACTTCAGGTACATTTCTTCAGATCTTTAGAACTTTACTGGATTGGCCTTTGCATGGAATGCAGTTTGTTGCTTTAAAGAGGTGACCAAGGAGATGGTTAATATTCTAGCAGTAGATTTGGAAAGATCAAAGGTAGCGACGCAGTGGCTAGAGGCAGTAGTGGCGATATTTGACGCGTTACATGTCGAGAACGAGCTGAGAGTACGTAGGGATTGCGGCCTTTTAGTTGCGTGGTAGCGCACGAGAGTGGTGGCGGTTCACCAAGACCACTATCGATGGCACGTGGGCAGCTATTGAGAAGGTTTTCATTGAGAAGTACTTTCCCCTGTTTTTCTAAGGATGCATACCATGAGGAGTTTCTGAACTTAGCCCATGAGGGGTTATATATCTTGTAGTAAGTGGGACGGTTCGCGAATCTGTCACATTATGCACCGAAGATTGTGATGATAGAGGAGTTGCGGGTGAGGAGATTCGAGAGAGGTCTTTGACCCGCCAACAAGAACAGGATGGCAGCATTAGATATCCACATATACATGAAGGTTGTGGATAAAGGGATTCGAGTAGAGTACTCGTTAGTGGAGTGTTGTAGAGATAGGGTGTCTAGGCCGCAGCAGAGGAACCAGAGTACACAGTCAGATGGCCGTTTGCAGAAGATGCGGAGGTTTGGGAGTCAACCACCTTGTGGTACGGATACATCATCATCGGCTTCTTCGGGATGTGTAGATCCTCAGGGTAAGACGTGCCATCATTGCAGGTAGATCGGGCATATCCAACGAGATTGTCCGTAGAGGAGTATGGGATCGAGCCAAATTCAGAGTACAGGCCAGGGCCAGACCCTGGGGAGGACCCAGCCTACGTGCAACACTTATGGACAGGTGGGCCACATTAGTAGAGACTGCCATCAGACAGCAACCGCATAGGGATCGTCAGGTGCATAGTCGAGTTTTTCTCCACAGTCACAGCAACAGCCTACGATGGCATAGCCCACATGTTCTGTACCAATTTGGACTCAGTCGGCTTGACCCCAGGGATTGAGGGGTAGAGGCGCCTAGCAGCATTTGACTCAGGGGGGCGTTTTTGCTTTAACGGAACCCAGTTCACCGGCAACAGCATCGGGAGTGGCTGAGACTCCCACTAGCACATCAGTTATTAGAGGTACGTTCCTTGTATACCATTCATGGGCTAGGGTCCTTATGGACACTGGGGCGTCGCATTCTTTCATTGCGCTTTCTTTTGCTTCGGTCTTGGGTTTAGAGATGGAGACCTTGGGTAGTACATTATGCGTTGAGACACCGGTTGGTGACGTAGGGACTTTGCAACGAGTCTGTAAAGGATGTGAGTTGCAGATTTCTGATCATTCTCTGTTGTTCGATCTCATAGTTCTCGATATATACGCGTTCGATGTCATCTTGGGCATGGATTGGCTCGTTGCCTACAGGGCTCATATAGATTGTGATCGACGGAGGATGTCTTTCTTCACTCCCGAGGGAGTTTATCTTTCTTTTGTAGGTGATCGGGATGACGGTTTAGTACCTTCACCTCTTCTTACGCTAAACGGCAGTGACCTTAGCGTTCTTCTTTCTGCCTTGCTTATCAATGATGATTATTCTACTCATGTGGAGTACCCTCTTATGGTTGATGAGTTCCTTGATGTCTTCCCTCAGAACCTATTCGAGTTGCCACCTTGGTGGGAGGTAGAGTTTGATATATATCTTATTTCGGGGATAGCCCCCATATCTATGCCATCTTATAGTTTTGCTCTCGTGGAGTTGTTGGAGATAAAGGTTTGGCTTTAGGAGCTTCAGGAGAAGGATTTCATATGCCCTAGTGTTTCACCGTGGAGAGCACCAGCCTTGTTCGCGAAAAAGAAGGACAGATCTCTGGCGACGATTAAGAACAAGCATCCTATACCGTGAATTGATGATCTTTTTGACCAGTTGAGAGGAGTGAGATGTTTCTCAAAGATTAACTTACATTTAGGTTATCATCAGGTGCGAGACAGGGAGGACGATATTCCAAAGATGGCTTTCTGCACACGCTACGGTCATTTCGAGTTCTTAGTGATGCCCTTTGGTTTGATGAATGCGTCGGAAACGTTCATAGATCTCATCAACCGCATCTATCATCAGTACCTTGATCAGTTCGTTTTGGTGTTCGTAGGTGACATCTTGATTTATTCTTCATCTAAGGAGGAGCACGAAGAGCATCTAAGGATCTCCTTAAAGTTATTACGCCAACACCGTTTGTATGCCAAGTTCGACAAGTGGGAGTTTAGCTTCAAGAGGTGAGATTTCTTGGCCACATAGTTTCAGCTGAAGGAGTAGTAATGGATCCTTCCAAGATTGAGGCTGTGAGGGGATGGGAATGACCTAGGAATGTGTTTAAGATCCAGAGTTTCCTAGGCCTTACAGGTTACTATCGGCGGTTTGTAGAGGACTTCTCTCGTTTAGCAACGCCCATGACTCGCCTTACCCGAAAGGGTATATCATTTATCTGGAGCGATGAGTACAAGTCCATTTTCTAGCAATTGAAGACACGATTGACTAGTCCTCCTATCTTGATTGCCCTGGAGCGAGGACTTGGTTATTCTCTCTTCTATGATGCATCATTCGAGGGTTTGGGTTGCAAGATGATGCAACTCGGGAGGGTTGTAGCTTACGGTTCTCGTTAGCTGAAGACGCACATGAGGAACTACCCAACTCATGATTTGGAATTGGCAGTAGTGGTTTTTGCATTGAAGCTATGGAGGCATTATCTTTATGGTGAGCACTTCGAGGTCTTTTCGGATCACAAGAGTTTGCTCTATCTTTTCTCACAGAAGGACCTAAACCTTCGGTAGCGGCATTGGATGGAATTTCTTAACGACTACGACTTTGATTTTTTGTATCATCCAGGGAAGGCCAACGCGGTGGCCGATGCCCTTAGTCGAAAGTCCTTTTCCACTCTTGCAGGCATTGCGGTTCGGGAGTTGGGAATGATAGAGGAGCTCGACGCCTTCGATATTCAGCTTAGTGGATCTAACGTAGAGGCTACATTGTTTTTAGTTGTTCTATAGTCAATTCTTCTCAGTCGTGTTATTGACGTGCAGCAATCTGACGTGGAGATCTAGGACTACCGAGATCAGATTTTATCAAGCACTGACACATGAGGATTGACTATTCACTCTGACCAGAGCGTGAGGTTAGGAAACATAATCTTCGTACCAGAGTCATGTCGAGCTAACGTGCTTTATGAGTTTCATCATTCTAGACTTATAGTGAAGTCGGGCGGCACCAAGATGTACCACAACTTACGTAGGTAGTTTTGGTGGAGGGGCATGAAGAGGGATGTAGCTTCGTTCGTGTCATGTTGCCTTACTTGTCAACAAGTAATGGCCGAGCATTAGAGACCCGTGGACATGTTACAGCCTTTGCTAGTATCCGAGTGGAAATGAGAGCACATCACGGTGGACTTCATTACAGGACTTCCTATCTCGCCGAGGAAGTATGATATGGTTTGGGTAGTGGTCGATCGGTTGACCAAGTCTGCTCACTTCCTTCCTATCCAGCTTACGTATTCGGTGGACCAACTGAGTAGATTGTATCTTTCGGAGATCGTTCGTCTACATGGAGTTCTAGTCTCCATCATTTCTGGCCAGGACCCTCGCTTTGCTTCACGCATTTGGTAGAGTCTACAGTCAGTGTTTGGTACCAATGTTCTGATGAGTACCGCTTCTCATCCGCAGATGGATAGCCAGTTAAAATGTACTATATAAATTCTTGAGGATATGCTATGGGCTTGCATTCTTGATTTCCACGGATCGTGGGATGATCATCTATTGCTTGTGGAGTTCGCATATAACAACAGTTACCAGGAAAGTATGGGGATGGCACCCTTCGAGGAGTTATATGGTAGACCATACAGATCACCTGTGTGTTGGGCGGAGGTAGGAGAGAGGACTATCATGGGACCCGACTTGGTTTAGGAGACTACGGAGAAGGTAGCCGTTATTCACTGATGTCTTATCACTGCTCATAGTCGTTAGAAGAGCTATGCTGACCGACGACGGTGACCCCTTGAGTTCGCGATGGGAGATCATGTTTTCCTTAGGGTTTTACCTTGCAAAGGCCTTTTGAGGTATGGGAAACGCGAGAAGTTATTCCCACATTATGTTGGACCTTTTCAGATTGAAGAGAAGATAGGGAAGGTTGCACATAGGCTTTTTGTACCTCCTAGTTTATCATCTGTGCACAACTTGTTCCATATTTCCATGTTGAGAAAGTAACAGCCCGATCCATCTCATACCATTGACTGGTCAGAGTCAGAGGTCGATGAGGATTGCACTTACGAGGAGAGATCATTGAGGATTCTTAATACATTGGAGTAGGTTCTTCGGGGTAAAATCATGCCTCTTGTGAAAGTCTTGTGGCTTCATCACGGTGCGGAGGAGGCCACTTGGGAGCGTGAGGAAGAGGTTCGTGCTAGGCATCCAGAGTTGTTCTCTTCTTGAGGTGCGTTTGACTTCAGGGATGAAATCTTTTTTAGGAGGGTAAGTACTGAGTCTTTAACTCTCATTTATACGTTTATACGCTTGTATATGTTTTATTTTCGATTTGAAGGTTTGGTTTCCAAACATAAAGTACTTATTCTTGGACGGTATTTTAAAATTGGATTCGTCCCTTGTGGGTTCTTGGCTTAATCCTTTTATGGTTTTGAGAGTTTGGTTTTTACGTATTATCCGGGAAAGTTTTGTGTCATTTGGACCAAAATTCGATTGCATCATTTTTTGAACCTCAGCCTCAGCTGATGTTCGCTTAAGTGAGCTAGAGACCACTCGAGCGGTACCCTATATTTCAGCCTTTAGAGACTACGCGTTGTTTAATGTTTGGCATTAATTTCTTAAGTCTTTTTGCTCTCCCTTCTCTATAGAACGTTGTTAGAGTATCTAGGGTTTGGGTTTTCGCAGTTCTTTAGGCTTTGGCTTGGAGTCTGGGACCGTACGCTTAATTAGAAGAACAAGGGCTACGCGTTCACTGGACTAATTTCTTTTTTTTTTCCATTTCGGACCACCTTAGTTTTGGTGTTTTTTTTCTTGGACCATCTTAGGAGGTAGGAATCAACCTAGTCTTGAAATTTTCCTATTATATGTAAGGTTAATTTCGGATATTTGTGGTAAAACTGCTAGTTTTTATGTTTTTATCACTTATATCGTATGTAACGGGATCCAAAGATTAGGGCTTACGAGAACTTATTATCTTTTATCGATGCTTATCATGATTAGCACAAGTGTATCTTTTTAGATTTTTGATTGCATGCTTAATGCTCTAGTGTTTTTGGTTCGTAAAACAGATGGCCATAGCAATAATCAGATACACACTGCTTGGGTGAGATTTGGGTAAGAACATGGTTTTTGAGGAAAACAGGCTTTCTAGTGGTTTTTCCTAAAAACTAGTTAGCTTTTTGTGAAACCAGTGAGGAAAGGGCCTTACGTTTCAAAACTAGGACTTTCGGGATGTTCAATGATTTTCGGGTGGGTGGAAACTTAGCTGAATTGGACGTTGAATCATAACTCTTTACATCAAATCGAATTTTTGACAAACTTATGATTCAACTTAGATTCGGCAACTTTTTCAAACTTATATTATGAATCAAATTCTCTTAATTCATTCTTACATTAGGAGTTACAGTTATTGCAACTCATTTGAATATAGGATAGTCACGGACTAGGCCTTTATTCCTGATATTGTTGTAATGCTGCTTATTTTATATATATACATATATATATCGGTGGTTTCCGTTAGGATAGTATATTTAAAATCCATACTTTTATGTATTTTATTATCACTGATCCCAAGTATATTAATGAGAAATGCTTGAGATGTATTTGTATTTACTATTTCATATCTATTGTGTGTATGATGTGTGAATGCATAGTCCGTATATTCTATCCAGTATTTGACTCGGTGCATGAAGCGCGAAAGATCGGGTCAAAGGTTCTGAAAAATATACAAGTGGGCTCACAATCGCAATGGACCCGGACAATCCGTTGGTACGATTGTAGCACATCGTTATAGTAGCCGGTCTTGGCTAGGTCGAACGGCTCGAATTCTGGATTGAGAACTTGATGTTCGAGCTCGATGTGTTAGTACACTAGGAGTGTATTGAGCATGATCATTAAGATGATTAATTCTATACTAACTATATGAATTGATCCACATCCTATATTATCATGTATTGCACGTACTCTTAATCCCAACGTAATTGATCGAGTCATGTTCGGATAATGTGCAGTGCTTTGAGTCACAATTGCTGAGATTTCGATATTAAGATCAATATGACCGATGAGTTGGGTACTGTCGTTATTCGATCAATGGTTGATAATCAATTGAAAAAAACCCCGTCCAACATAGGTTTAGGAGTTCCCCATCATGTGCTTTGCTTATAAGTTTGACTATGCCAAATCTGTACAGTGGATCGGTTGATCCGACATACTCAACAAGTTAAGCAGCGTAGTTGCGAGGAAAAGAGGATTATCGAACCGGGTTGTCAGTAACCTAATTCGATTATCAGGAATCCATATCTTAAACATGGGGAGACTATAGTGCAAATGATAATTGGAAACTCGAGACACAAATTGAGTTAGGGCCAGGAGTTCAGTCAGGGCATTTAGTGGAATAAGTCCTGATTCGTGCAAGAATGGATCTAACTCGGGGGTTGATTTCAGGATATCCGATTTTCTCGTACGGTTAGCCTGAGTCCTGTACTTCCTCGTGATCCCTCACGTAGCCCGTTTATATGCACGATTTATTTTTGGTTGGCTTCGGTTATTATTTAATTTAATTGGATCGTCGCATTTTTCACCGGGACGATTAGGGAATTAAATTAAATGTTTAGGTGAATTTTTGGAAAAGTGGCAAGTTTGAGAAGTCCCTTAGGTGGTCGGTCCTAAAATGTGAGAGAAGGAATTAATTCTGATAAGTGTATATTGTATATTGCAAATTTGGCAATGGTATATACACTTGGAATATTTTTAATGTATTTTAATATATTAAAAATGGAGACAAAATTTATTCCCTCTCTGGTTCTATTTGGCCGATCCTAGCTAGGAATTTATTCTATATTATTGTATATATTTTTATGTATGTTTAGAAAGGTATATATGTGTATTTCCTAAATGCATAAAAGGATATATATACAAAATTTACGAGAATTAAACGTAATTCTCATATAACCACATATAGCCGTCGCCCCTTTCCTCTCTCCTTATGATTTTTGAGCACATTAAAGTTTGCTTGAAGCCTAAGGACTCGATTTGGAATGGTGCCCACACGTCGGAATCGAGACGTGCGACGGGTCATACGCGAGATGATCACCGGGTGGTCTCGTCTCAACATGTGGACTCTTGAAACTTTACTACAAGTTTCAATAGGTATATTTTGATATTTACTTATAATATTCCTTTTAGTATTTTTATGAAAAATGAGACAAGTCATTTTTTATGGTCACGTCATCGTCCAACAATTTTTTAAAACTTTCGCTGCGCCGACTCTAACATTACTGGTATCAGAGCCGGACTTAAGTTTTTCATGAAAAGCCATTGTGCTAACCTCGGTTTTGCTGCATGTTCTCGTTACGATCCGATTGTGGGAATGTATGTTTTAGTTTATATCACTTAGAACTGAAAATATCTTGACGGTTTTTAAATCGAGATTAGAATCGTTGTATGCCTCCTATATAGGGCATAGATTTTTGCGATGTAATTTTTATATTCATATATGTTTTTTGGGATTCATATTGTAATGTGTGACATAGAAAACGAGGATTAAAACGAGGCAAAACCACCATATAAGCGGCGGCATGGGGCTGGTGCGGGAAGCTTGCAGGCAGCATATGGCGTAGGCACGGGGCACGCATGGGCAGCAGCAACGCACGGCGCGTAGGCGGTAGGCGCGGCACAGCGCAGGGCATGCGCGCAGGAGCGGCGCAAACGCGGCAGCAGCTCGGGCGGTGGCTAGGCAGTCACTGTTTGGGATTATTTTCGGCTAATTCTGACGTTCTAGCGGTGGTCCAAGGCTATGA
>JAULLH010091177.1:0-14298 GCA_035668455.1 Sarracenia alabamensis
TTAGAGGGATGTTTTAATAATATATTTTAATTTATATCACATATATTGGAAGAAGATGATATATATTTTCTTCTAAAAATATATGTGGGATATATATATATATATATATATATATATGAAAATATACGGAATTAAAACATACTAACCCTAGCCTCCACACCACAATTGCCGCCGCCCCTCTCTCTCTCGTCTCTCTTGTTCTTCGAGTTTTGGTGAGAAAACTTAGTGTGTTGGAAGCCTTGGAACTTGTCTCGGATCGGTGCCTACTCACCGGAGGCAAGATCATGCACGGGTCATACGTGAGAAGGTCCCGGGGTCGTCTCAAACGCGACGTGGATTTTTGTTTTGAGATTTTCGACAATCTCCTCAGGTAAATTTTTGTCCATGCATGTTTAGTACTTTTAGAATCATGAAAAACGGGCCTCGGTTCGATTTTTATATAAAACACTTCTGTATCTCTTGAAAACCCCAATACTCTTATCCTCACAACTACACCGCTTATCCTTTTAAGTATGCCAGATTAAAAGATCCACTTGTAAGATTCTGCCATAGTCAAACCTTTAAGTCAAGCACACGAGGGAGAACTCCTCAAACTAATTCGGACGTGGTTTTCGTCAGCTGATTATCAACCATCAAACAAATAATGACAGTGCCCAACCCATCGGTCATTTTGATCTTAATATCAAAATCTCAGTCATTGGTAACTGAAAGCACTGCACATCATCTGAACATGGTTCGATCAATCACGTTGGGATTATGTGTTCGTGCAATACATGATAATATAGGATGTGGATCAATTTATATAGTCAGTATAGAATTGATCATGCTATTGATCCCGGTCAATACACTCCAAGTGTACTAACACATCGAGCTCGAACACCAAATTCCCAAACCTAAATTCGTACCGTTCGACCTAACCAAGACCAGCTACTTTAACAATGTGCTATAATCATGCCAATGAATTGTCAGGGTCCATTGCGATTGTGAGTCTTCCTATATATTTTGTCAGAACCTTTGGCATGTTCTTCTGCACTTTATGCACCGAGTCAAATACTAGACAGAAATTACGGACTATGCATCCATACATCATACACAATAAATATGAAACAATAAATGCAATAACCTCTCGAATGTTTCTCATTAATATACCACAGATCAAATATAAAATACATAAAATCATGGCTTTTAGTATACAATCCTAACACGTTGGAGATATGATTATAACTCGCGTGCCGGCTTGACCGGTCTCCCCATCGGAAGGGTTATGATCATGGCAACTCTGGCACGAATCTCCGAAATGAGTTAATTTGAAAAATAATGCAATGTAGGGCTCGCACACACTGGGCTTGGGACTTTGACATGGGATTCTCAAATTAAGTGTGATGGTTGTACACTTAACCTGTGAATAAAAGTATCCTTCCCATCAGAGTCACTCTTTTATTTATGAGGACCAAAGTAATTGGCTATTTAATTACTTGGGATATATTTGGAAATAAGGACTTGTTAGTTCTTTATTCGTTAATTGGTTAGACATCCACACTATCATGGCCTGATCAATTAATGTGACTCTAGGCGAATGGTTTTTGTTTTGATACTTCCTAAGAGCAATTAATAGACTGGTATGTCTATCTAGACAAGGATTGATTAGTACACGTCCACACTATCGTGGCCTGTATAATCCCAAAGGATTCGGGTTCCCAATAAATATTTTCAAATTACAAGGTTAAGGGACCCTAAATTTTTCAAAGAATTAAAGGCATTTCTCTTTTATTTCTCAGGATTTAATAATGGGATATTTCAGTCTACATGCGACGATTCTCAAAGAATATAAATTAATTAGACCTGATTTTATCATATAGAAAAGGAATCTTGATATTATCCCAAATTTTGACGACTATAGGTTCATATAATTTTTTCCGGTCTACCCGCTTCTCATAGTAGATCTTTTGATCAAGAGATCTGGCACTGTCAGGATTGGGTAATGACTGATAGGATGGCACGTTTCTACATCTCGACTTCCATACCAGATGTTTTGTAAAGATAGTATCAATATATGGGATCTGTAGTTGATATGATCTTTAGCCTTATAGAAATGTTCGGCAAGCAAGGTCGGGCAGTAACGTAGGTTGCCATGATGGGTCTTGTGAACACGAACATGGCATAGGGTACACCTGTTGGAGAGCCACGCAGCGAAAAAAATTTATGAAAATCGGTGTCGTGGTCGTAAAAAATGATGCGTTGCATTTTTCATGAAAATTCTATATAACTATTTCAATATTGGTTCTGAAATATACCTTTTGAAACTTGTAGTAATGTTTCTAGATACCATGTTATGAGATCAGACCACCTAGTGACCTTCTCGCGTATTTCCCGACGAACGTGTTGATTCCGATGTGTGGGCACCGATCTGAATCAACTCCTTCAGGCTTCAAACACACTGGAATCCTCTCTAAAACTTGCACAAAAACACAAGAGGAGAGGGAGGGGGTGGGGCCAATATGGGAGAACAGAGAATTAGGTTAATTCTCTAAAATGTAATGTTGTGTATATTATGCACTAAAATGAGATATATGTATATCTCCTTCCAAAAACTTAGCACACAAAATACACTACCAAAATGGGATATTCCCTCCCATTAGGGCCAGCTATATGAGAGAGGGAGGCGAAATATTTTTATTTTATTTTAATATATACAATGTATATTAAAATAACCTTAAATGTATATATCGTTACCTAAAAGCTAATAAGAAATATACACTTAACAAAAATAATTTGTTCTCTCATCTATTAGGGACGGCCAATAGGGATAAATCCCTAATTGTCACTTTACCAATTATGCCCCCCGAACATTTAATTTAATACCCCGATTGTCTCGGCAAAAAATCAGACGATCGAATTAAATTAAATAATTACCAAAGCCAACCAAAAATCCGTGCGTATAAATGGGCTACGTGGGGGATCACGAGGAAGTATAGGACTTGGGCTAACCATACGAGAAAACCAGATATCCCTAACTCAACTCTCGAGTTAGATCATTTTTCGCACGAACCAGGACTTATTCCACTAAAGGCCCTGACTGAACTCCAGCCCTAACTTGAATTATGTCTCGAGTTTCGAATTATCATTTGCACTAAAATCTCCCCATGTTTAAGATGTGGATTCCTGATATTCGAATTAGGTTACTGACAACCCGGTTCGATTTTCCTCTTATCCTCGTAACCGCATCGCTTTTCTTTTTGACATACCGAATCACAAGAACCACTTGTAAGATTCTGACACAGTCAAACCAATAAGTCAAGCACATGAGGGGGAACTTTTCAACCTGATTCGGACGTGGTTTTTATCATTTGATTATCAATCATCAAACAAATAATGAAAGTACCCAACCCACCATTCATAATGATCTCAATATCAAAATCTCAGCCATTGGTGACTCAAGGCATTGCGCATCATCTGAACATGATTCGATCAATCACGTCGGGATTAAGAGTACTTGTAATACATGATAATATAGGATGTGGATTAATTCATTTAGTCAGTATAGAATTGATCATCCTATCGATCCCGCTCAATACACTCCAAGTTTACTAACACATCGAGCTCGAACATCAAATTCCCAGGCCAAAATTTGAGCCGTTCAACCTAGCCCTAGTATAACGATGTACTATAATGGTACCAATAGATTGTTTGGGTCCATTGTGATTGTGAGCCTACTTGTATATTTGTTAGAGCCTTTGACCCGATCTTCCACGCTTCGTTCAACGAGTCAACTACTGGATAGAATATACGGACTATGCATTCATACATCATACACATAATAAGCGTGCACACATGCATACACTGAACATTATATCTGGCTTACTAGCAATCAAGTATAAAAGACTTCCAATCATGCCTCTAAAAGTTTTTGTATCAACATCTTTTCCATTTTCATCCTTATGATGTTTTGTTGATGTGCTCATAAGTGTGCCAAAAGGTTTAGCATCTTCCATATTAAAACGTTTCAAAAGATCTTTTGTATATTTTGATTGATTTAAGAAAATCCCTTTTGGTGATTATTTAATTTGTAATCCCACGAATAAGTTCAGTTCACACATGAGGCTCATTTCAAATTCTTGATTCATGGATTGGGCAAAGTCATCACACATTGACATGCAAGTGGCATCAAAGATAATGTCATCAACATAGATTTGAACTATAAGCATATCATCATTTAAACACTTACTGAACATGGTTGTGTCAATTTTACCTCTATTGAAATCATTTTCAAGTAAAAATCCACTCAAACGTTCATACCAAGCTCTAGGAGCTTGTTTTAAACCATAGAGTGCTTTTGTGTGTTTGAAGACATGATTTGGAAACTTTTCATTTTCAAAACCCAGAGGTTGTTTTAGATAAACTTCTTCTATAAAGCCATTTAAAAATGTACATTTTACATCCATTTAAAAAAGTTTAAATATTTTATGAGATGCATATGCAAGTCACATGCGTATAGCTTCCATTCTAGCAACGGAAGCAAAAGTCTCTTCATAATCAATACCCTCTTCTTGATTGAATCATTAGGCTACTAATCTAGCTTTGTTTCTAGTAATTTTACCATGTTCATCTTTCTTGTTCCTCAATACCCATTTTGTACCAATTATGGAATGGTCATTGGGTCTAGGGACAAGTGTCCAAACTTGGTTTTTAACGAATTGGCTTAGCTTCTCTTGCATAGCAAGAATCGAAGCATCATCACTAAGAGCTTCGTCTATATCACTAGGTTCAATATGAGAGACAAAATCTACATGAGAATGCTCATTTTGTAATTTAGACCTTGAGGTTACACCTTTAGTATGATCTCCTAAGATTTGGTCCTTAGGATGATTGTGAACCAATCTCCAAGTATGAGGGAGTGAAGTTGATCTATTGGTTGGATTTTCACTCTCCTTTGGATCCTCTTCGTCTTCCTTAAGATTATCTTTAGGCTTATTTCCCTTAAGGTCAAGTCTGTCTACACATTCCTCAATTAAGTTTAGATCATCAAGTTGATCCTCTTTTTTTGAGAAGGGGTTTAACTCATCGAAATCAACATGCATAGACTCTTCCAACACAACGGTTCTTTTATTATAAACTCTATATGCTTTACTAGTTATCGATTAACTAAGAAAAATAGCTTCATCGACTTAGCATCAAACTTTCAAAGATTAGTTTTATCATTTAATACATAACACTTGCAACTAAATACTCTAAAGTAAGCAATGTTGGGCTTGCGCCCCATCCACAATTCATATGGAGTTTTATCAAGATACTTTCTAATGATTACATGATTCATAACATAACAAGAAGTGTTAATGGCTTCGGTCCGAAAATATTGTGGCAAATTATGTTCATTTAGCATAGTCCTAGCAATTTCTTATAGTGATCTATTTTTACATTCAACTACACCATTTTTTTGTGGAGTTCTAGGTGCGGATAAGTTGTGTACAATGCCTTGTTCATCACAAAACTTTTCCATGCGTTCATTTTCAAACTCCCTACCATGGTCACTTCTAATGTTACCTATCATATATCCCTTTTCATTTTGTAACCATTGGCATAACTTAGCAAAGTCTGTGTGTGTTTCGTTTTTGTAAACAAGAAAGCGAACCCAACTAAAACGAGTATAATCATCAATAATTACGAATGAATACAATTTTCCACCAAGACTTGGCACACGAGTTAGACCAAAAAGGTCCATATGCAATAGTTACAATGGCTTAGAAGTGGATATGTCCTTATTCTTTTTAAAATATGTTTTCTTTTGTTTACGCATTTGAAATGCATCACAAATTTTATATTTTGTAATGTTTAATTTAGATAAACCTTTAACTAAATCTTTTCAGAGAGTTTTAAAATTAAATCCATACTCGCATGTCTTAGCCTTCTATGCCATAACCAACTTTGATCACTATGTGCTACAAAACATTTAATATCTTGTTTTGACAAGTCTTTTAGGAAAGTTGTATACACATTGTGATCCTTATATGCAATAAAGGCAATCTCATCATCACACTTTATGATACATTTATTTGAGACAAAAGACACATTATAATCACTATCACATAATTGACTTATACTAAGCAAGTTGTGTTTCAATTCATCAACAAGTAATACATTTTTAATACATAAAGAAGAATGATTACCTATGTTGACAATTCCGATGACTTTACCTTTGGTGTTGTCTCTGAAGGTGACGAATTCTCCATCTTTAGGCTTTAACCAAGTGAAGAAATCAGGATTTCCTGTCATGTGCCTAGAGTAGGCACTATCCAAAAACCATCTATCTCTGTTTGTATCTACCTACAAAATCACCATGATTTACATATGTTGGTACCCATCTAATTTTGGGTCCATAGTGGTTATAATGATAGTTCATTTCATGCATGAAGGGATACATATAGTTCATATATGGACTTGAATAATTATGAAAAACATCGGTTGTTTTGTGATAAGCTCTTCTATTGAATTGCCTGGTTTGTATTGGTGTTCTAGGAGGTATTTTGATGACTTTGCAAGGTGGATCACCTTTTTAACCCACACTCTTTTTGTTGGTTTGTTTCCCTTAAGTCTATGGATGCAAGATTGAATAACATGACCTGATTTTCCACAGAAATCATAGTTTTTGGGCTTTGATAGAGGTGTTTTTGTGGACTAATTTTTGTGGACAGTTTTGGCGTCACTTGGGTTGAAGCCTAAACCTTCCTTGTTGAAGGTGCAATTGGTTCCAAGAAGCATATCTAAGTTTTTCTCACCTTGAGTAAACTTAGTTATGATTTTGTTTAAATCCTCAACCTTTTGTTTCAATAAAATGTTTTCATTTTCAAAAATGGTTGAGTCTTAAAATTTAAGGATGAGATTTCTTTCTTATAGGTCATGTTTTTCAATTTTAGTTCCTTAACAACTTTAAGAGATTCTTCAAGAGCTTCTTGAAGTTCTTCATAAGATGGAAGCTAACTATCACTATCACTACCACTAAGAGATGAAATTGTTACCTCATTATCATGCGCCATGAGACACATATTGGCCATATCATTGTCACTTGATTCTTCCTCTCCTTCACTTGAGTCGGTATTATCCCAAGTCGCCTTCATGGATTTCTTAGGAGCCTTCTTCTTGTCCCTTTTTAGTAGGGGACATTCAAGCTTGATGTGGTCTAGTTTTTGACAGTTGTAACAAGTTATTTCTTCCTTCTTATCCTAAAGATTTGACTCCTAGCTTGATTGACCTTTCCATTTTCTAAACTTGCAATTTTGCTCTCTTTTCTTCTTTAGGACTCAGGCCACTTTCCTTAGGATAAAGGCCAGCTCTTCCTCATCATCTTTTTCACTTTCATCCTCATCAGAGGCTACAGTTCATTTGAAAGAAATTGTCTTCCTTGGTTTAGCATCCTCCTCAGCCCTCAATGAGAACTCATGGGTTATGAGAGAACCCAGAAGATCATCAAGTGGGAATGTTGTGAGGTCCTTTGCTTCCTTAATTGTTTTCACCTTGGCTTCCATTCCTTGGGTAGTGACCTTAGAAGCTTCGTAACAAGTTTAACATTCGGAACGGTTCTACAAGATCTTTAAGATTGTTAGTACTGAGATTGAACCTATCAAACATGCATAATGGCGACTCTTCATTATCATGCATACTGAAAATTTCATATTCTCTTATTAACATGTCAATATTTTTATCTTTAACTTGGTTGATTCCTTCATTGGTAACTTGAAGTTTATGCCATATTTGTTTAGCATTGTCACACCCTTGAATTCTATTGAATTCATCAGGTCCCAGTGTGTAGTGGGGAAGATTTATGCCTCTAGCATTGATTTGCAAAGTTTTCCAATCATCTTTTGTGTAGTCACTTTCCTGTTTGGGAACAAAAGCACCTTCTTCAGAGGTGGTGGTAGGTATGGTGGGTCTATTAACTATGTCCCTCCAAGCAGCCATATCAAAAGATTGAATAAAGAAGGTCATCCTAGTCTTTCAAAAGGTATACTTAGTTCCATTGAATAATGGAGGTCTATGGGCTGATTGGCCCTCAGGTAGAAAGCTGGTCTGGTTTGCCATGGATCTTTAACTACGGGTTATTAAGCCTAAATCAGTAGCACTTACTCTGATACCAATTGTTGTCCCAAATATCAACCCAAGGGGGGTGAATGGGTTAATTAGCAAACTTATAAAAATTTTAAATTACTTTTGAAAAACTAATTAATCACACATAATAAGAGATATACTATGTACTGAAAGAGTAAAGGAGAAAGGGAAAGAAATACAATATAGATATATAGTGGTTCGGTCCTTTTGACCTATGTCCACTCCCCAAGCACCTTGGGAATTTAAAATCCACAATAAGATTCTTGAATGGGTGAATCCTACCCTCTTACAAGTTGGGATACTTCAAAGGGTGAAACATAATTCCTTTTTTAAGGCAAATTGTAGCCTCTAACAAAAACAGTGTATGATAGGTAGAAAGTTGTTCTCCTTGATGAGAAGTTATACAATTAAAATGCTCACTACAGATATCACTCACTCTCAATAGGAAATGTACAATAAATGATTAAGGAGAGTGGTTGAAGCTAGAGAGAATGTTACACAGTAGTAAAGATGGGCAAACAATAGCAGTAAATTGAATGCACGGTGGTAGGTACGGCAATAACTCCATGCAACAGTGATAGCTCAAATTCTATAGTGATTTGAACTTCAAACATTATTGCTTATATAAGTCTTGGAAGAAATTAGACATTGTAAGCATTAAATGATCCAGATCCAAATGTTGAAGATTTCCATATTTCAAAATCTACGCGATAGTGTCGACCCTTCTTGGGGAGGTGTCGACCCTTTTTGGGTTATAGAGGTTAGTGTCGATCATTCTTCCTTTTGTGTCGAACATTGTTTGATCAGGGATTGGAAGAAGTGTCGACACTTCTTTCAAAAGTGTCAAACCTTACTTGGGCTCAAGGAGAGAGAAAAAGCTCGGGACTTAAGTGTCAAACCTTCTGGACCTTGTGTCGAGCCTTTTTACTGGGGAAATCATATTTGTGTCAAACTTTTCTTTAAGAGTGTCGAACCTTTTTCTTCATGCCTTCAGTGTCAAACTTTGCATCCCTTTGGAGAAGTGTCGAACCTTACATAAAAAGTGTCGAAGCTTATTTAGGGTTCGAACCTTGTGATACAAGTTTTGAACTTTTTTCTTTCTTTAACTGATTTGTGTCGACCCTTTACATGAAAAGTGTCAAACTTTTCTTGGGGATTTCAAAACTTTCAAACTTTGTGTGAGCCATTTATGAGATAATACTTGTACTTCCAAACACTTAAAAAAATAAAGTGATTTTAGTCCCTTTAAATCCTGAAAAATCTTACTAATATACATTCAAACATTTGTACTAACCAAATCGATTTGTTATTATATGTCAAAACTAAGAAAGAAACTTGATTGAATAACCCTTGTGCTAACACCATCTAATGGTTCTACAAGCTCCCAGACATGATTAGAGTACATAGACTCAATCTCAAATTCCATAGCCCTTTTCCATAAGTTCGCATCCTTGTCTTGACATGCCTCATTCTAATTCCTGGGTTCAGTATCAAGTTCTTCTGGGATCTTGTCGAGTGACTCTCCCAAGAACATGAACCTCTCGGGTTAACGAACAACTCTCCCACTACGACGAGACCCCTCCTGTGTACGCGAGACAGGTGGTATCTCTTCCCGTGCGTTAGGTACGTTTTCCGGTTGTACCAAATTTTCATTCCTTACCTCTTCTAGAACAATTTTTGATCGGGATTTATGGTTTATTACATAATCCTCTTCCAAGAATCTTGCATTTGTGCTAACAAATACCCTCTGACTCTTAGGATTATAAATGAAACCTCATTTCATTCCATTAGGGTATCCTACAAAGAAATAGACTTCGGTCTTAGGTTCCACCATTCTTGCATCTCCCACCATCACATGTGCTGGGCATCCCCATATCCAAAAATGCTTAAAACTTGACTTACGCCCAATCCATAATTCTGATGGGATACCGGGAACTACCTTAGTAGGTACCAAATTCAGAATGTAAGCCACCGTTTCTAATGCAAAACCCCAAAACTAAAGCGGTAAATCCGAATAACTCATCATGGACCTTACCATCTCCTTAAGAAACCTATTCCTCCTTTCTGCTACACAATTCTGCTGAGGCATCCCTGGTGTAGACAACTGGGATGTAATCCCATGTTCTGATAAGTAGTCCCAAAACTCCCTAAGCAGGTATTCACCACCACGATCAGATCGTAGTGTTTTGATACTTTTACCTGTATGCTTCTCCGCTTCCGCCATAAACACTTTGAATTTCTCAAAAGTTTCAGACTTACGGTGAAGCAGGTAAACGTATCCATATCTAGAGTAGTCATCAATAAAAGTGATGAATACTCATACCGACCTCTTGTTTGGATATTCATGGGACCACATACATCATAATGAACGAGTTTCAACACCTCTTTGGCTCTATGTCCCTTGGCCGTAAACAGCCTCTTGGTCATCTTACCCCCTAAACAGCATTCACAGACTTGAAGTACCTCCACTTCTAATGAACCTAAAGGTCCATCTTCTATCAGTTTTTGTATCCTTTTTGGATTAACATGACATAGACAAAGGTGCTAAAGTAATGTTTGGTTCAAGGAAGGATCATTCCTTTTTAGTGGTAAAACACGTAAGTTATGCGCTTTATTCTTATTAATAGTAGAAATAGCTAGATGTAAAATATAAAGACCATTATCCAATGTATCCCGATAGATAAACTGTATCCCAACCATAATATTGCAAGAATGCATATTAAAGTTAACATAATATCCATCGATTCGCAAACAGGAAATCGAAACTAAGTTTCACCTGATTTGAGGTACATATAAAATGTTCTTTAATATTAAACACTTATTTCTACCAAAATCAAGAACCATGTCTCCCACTGCATTAGCAGACACCTGGGAGTCGTTGCCCATCTGAAGGTAGACCTCGTCATTTTTAAGTTGTCTGGTTACCTGGAACCCCTGTAACGAATTACAGACATGATTATTGGCTCCTGTATCTACACACCATGTTTCTGTAGATACAACCGCTAAACATGATTCAACAACTAAAGAAAAAGTACTACCTTCAGTCATGTTCATGTTCATAAGATTCCCCTTGGTAGCCTGCCTTCTTCCCGATTCTGATCACCAAACATTTTTGCAAGGTTTAGGATCATATTAGCTGTAGTTGCCATAGACCGATACTGGCTTTGCAAAATATCTGTCAATAAAATCAAGTTGTATCAGCGTGCCGTCATATTAGCCTTTATCCACTTCTGATAGCCCTGGACCTCCTGTTGAGGAGATCCATTATCAAGAGCGGGTGGACAAGGATCAAATAACATGAACCCATAATTATCTGAGGCTAGAGTGAAATCTAGATATCTTTTCCACGTGATAAAATTAGGTCTAGTTAACTTGTGTGCTTTGAGATTCGTTACGAGTGAGTTATAAGATCCCATTATTAAATCCTAGGAAAAAAAAGAGAAAAAGTTTTTAATTCTTTTGTAAAAATTTTGGGTCCCTTAACTTTTTAATTTTAAACGAATTATTGGTAGCCCGAATCCTTTGTGATTATTCAGGCCACATTAGTGTGGACGTCTACTAATAAATCCCCGTTCGGATAGACGTGCCAATCTATTAATATGCTCTTGAAAAATATCACAACAAAAACCATTCGCCCAGAGTCACATTAACTGATTAGGCCACGTTACTATGCACGTCTAGCAGTTTACGAACAAAGAACTAATATATTTTTATTTCCCTATATTTCCAAGAATTAAACAGCCAATTACCTTTGGTCTGCACAAATAAAAATAGTGACTCCATTGGGGAGGATATTTTTACTAACGTATTAAGTGTATAACCATCATACTCAACTTGAAAATCTCGTGACAAAGCCCTGGGCCCAATGTGTGCGGACCCGACTTTGCATAACTTTTCAAATTGACTTCTCTCAGAGATTTACACTAGAGATACCATAACTATAGCCATTCCATTAGGGAGACCGGTTAAATCGGCACGCGAGCTATAATTACATCACCAACGAACGTGTGATGGAGACCGTATGATTTATTTATAACTAAATCCTTCTCCCATTGAATATTTTAAAAATCCGAGGGTTTTGCCTTTTTGTTTATTTAAAACAATTAACCAAATTTTTAATTATCCAATTAAAATAAATCCGGTTTTAATCACTAAAAAATTTCATGTTTAATTTCATTAAAACAAACAAAAAAAATTTACTTATTTAATTTTGCGAAAAGAAATTAATTATCCGGGTTTTGAGAAATTTCCTAATTAATTATCTACTTAACGCAAAAATTAAATAACTTAATTATCTTTTTATTTTTCCATTTTTAAAAAATTGCTTGGAAACTTTATTTTATTAAAAACCATTGTTCCTAATATAATCCTGATTTAAAATTGATACCGTTTGGACCTCGTCGGGTCCCGAACCGGTGATCAATGGGCATGCAAAACTGAGCAAACAGGTTAGAAAGGGGGCTGGCACCTCCGATGGACCCTCTCAGATGCCTAAGTCAGTCGGTGTAAGAGGAGAAGTAGGGAATCTGTAAAGGAAACTAGAGAGAGATTAGAAGAAGCATTCTAAATTCATTAGAATTATGCTTCAGAACATCCACATACCTTGTATGGTCGTTACCTACGAAATATATATATGCTATAGGAAGAGCCGACGCGTGGTACCTGGGGGCAAGGGCTTGCCGGAGATGGACAGTGGGCCGTCGATGATGGCCTGGGGATACTCCCATGTCAGGTGAAAGCTAAATCTTGCTGAGGAAGATACAATTCTGCATCATTGCCTTGTACGGAGCCTTTACACAAGTGGAAGGGTGGTTGGAGGTCGTCTAGAGTTTTTCCTCTCTTCCCAAGACTTGCCGTAGAAGATACGAGGTGGCCGAGCAGGAGAATACTGGTCAACTCACCAGGTTGGCTAAGGAGGTCAGCCGAGGAGGTCGGCTGAGGTGGTCAACTGAGGAGGTCAGCAGAGGAGGTCGGTAGAGGAAGTCGGTAGAGAAGGTCGGTAGAGGAGGTCGACAAAGGAGGTCGGTCTGATCGACTAGATGCATTTGACCAGCTCGGAGGGTTGGCCGATCAACCTTGGAGGCATGTCAGGAGCTCGGCGTACCTTTATCGGGGCGGGTAGCCGTGGGTCGATCATATTAGGGTGGAATCTCTACGGGTTGGACCCCTCTTTTGGCCTGGGTCAACCTAGTATAAATTACCACCATATTAGTAGTCCCCTATTCTTGATAGGCTTTGGTCTAAGACCAGAGGCTATCGGGAATATAAGAGCAGAAAACAACTGTTTCTCATAAGACTGGTCGGGGGATGGGGAAGAGCTCCCTATGCTGGATTAGTGCATGGAACCACCTACGACTAATCAGTCGAGGTCTAACGAGAGACCACATTAGTACATGCCGACCGACAAGTGCAGGTCCAGATTCTAAGTCAACCCTAAGGTCGATCAGTTCTAGGGGAGAAACAAAACTGAGTTCAAGGACCTTCTACTGGTGAGTAAATTTACGGGTGGGAAAAAGGAATAATGCTCCGCGCCTTAGGCTTCTTGAGAAGAGAGGAAGAAAGGCAATGCCCCTGCATTTAATGCACATTTAAATGTGAAAGCACATGCCCATCATTGTCGCATTAAAGGCAGGTAAGGGTAAGCATCCCTTTTCGAGGATTTGCGGCGACCCATATATGATGAGCAGCTATATCAATCCAAATGGAAATCCTCAGTGGCATCTAAGATCTTAACTTCTTGCATTCTTCGTGGTTTGCGAAGCTGTTCTTCATCCTCTGGAAGGGAAAGATGGCCCGTGTAAGACAAGATGGAGGCCATAGGCAAGGCCGTGGATGAAGGGGGGCCAGAATGTCCATCAGTCGCCTTTCGTGCCAAGGCGTAGCTTTCTGTACCCGGGGAGCTATCGCGGGAAGAGTTATCGACGAAGTCGCGACTCAAACTCAAACGTATGAATGGATTCCACTGTTTGCTGCTGATGAAACCCATGCTCCTATAGTAGAGGAGACTCATGTAATAACCTGCACTATTTTTATTTAATAATTTCATTCTTTTAAGTTAAAAAGGATTTTTGGATAAATGATTTTATCTCTGGATTTTTCTTTCAAAATAAATTAAAAGGCTAAATTTTTTTTTACTAAATTATTTATTTATTTCAATTACAAAAATTATTATTTTTATTAAGGGTAATATGGTTTTAA
>JAULLH010092258.1:0-14295 GCA_035668455.1 Sarracenia alabamensis
TATAGAATTGATCATCCTACTGATCCCGCTCAATACACTCCAAGTGTACTAACACATCGAGTTCGAAACACAAATCCTAAGACCGGGATTTGATCCTATCGACCTCGCTAAGACTAGCCAATATAACGATGTGCTACCACCGTACCAATGGACAGTCCAGGTCCATTGGGGTCGTGAGCCCCTTGTATATGTGTCAGAACCTTTGACCTGATCTTTCCTACTTCATGCGACGAGTCAAATACAGGACACGATATACAGACAGATGCATACATACATCGTAAATGTAACAAATACGAATCCTAGTATACATATCTTCTCAATAGAATCTCATTAATATTTTCGGGATCCCGGATAATCCCAAAAAGCATATCTTTTAAGTATACCTATCCCAACAACCTTCCCTATGGAAGTAGACCACCAGTCGTGTGCCACTATTGTAGGGTAACAAGACATATTAGACCAAACTACTATCGTATGAGGAGAGATAAAGCTAAGAAGAATTTAAAGGGAACCCTTCCCCCTTCATCTTCGAGCACCCAATTTAGAAAGGAACCTATAATGGCAAGATCACGAGCTAAACATCCAGCATCTGCTAGTCAAAGTGAAACCTCGGCTCCTGCCTTCTTCTTCTCACCCAAGTCTTTATCTAAGAAGAGACCTCCTCTCGTGTGCCACTTCTGTGGGATAACTGATCACACTAGACCAAACTGCTATCATCTTAAGAAAGTAGAGAGAAAAACATGATGTTTTAACCATTCTTTGGTTAGGAGGGGCTCAATATCGAGTCCACACTCTCTTATGAGAAATAGTGGTGAGGGGTTGGGGCATCTGAATGAGTTAGCCACTCAGTCTTCTCATCTTGACTATCAAATTGACAAGTTGTTTCAGACTTTTAATGTCGCTCGTTCTTTTTCTCCTAGACAAAAGTATAATCCTCGTAGAAATGTTACCCCTCGCACCCAACCTAAAATAAATCCCATCCTCGTGCCTAAAAATTATAAAATACCTTTCAGACGAGATAAACCCTCATGTCATAGAATGCCCACGAGATAGTGACGTTGTTATGCTTTCTCGGTGAATTCTTTAAATTCGTTTTTTACCGGATGTCTCTCCCCATCTCTCACGATCTGGACTATTGATTTGCCCGCAACCTTCTCTAGCCATGTTTTTTGTTGTGTAGTGTGATGATCACGATCCTTAGACTTCTCTGTCTTTGACGTTGTTTCGGTGGTCTACTTATTCCTCAAGTCTCATACCCCTTTAGGTATCTTTCTTGAGATGTTGTGAGAAATATTATCTATCTATTTATTTTGGTTGCTTGCTTGTGTACTTGAAATACATATTTTATACATGTATATGAGACAAGATATCTATAACTCTTGCATAGCATAATTATTTAACAGATTTTCATGTGATTTGGATTTTCCACTTTTTCAAATAATTTTACCTGCATCTATATTTTGAGTTGATGGTTATGTCATCTTATCTACTTGCACACACTTTTTGGGAGTCTAATGCTTGTAAGTCACAAGTTGTTTTTATCTCTAGTCATTGTGTTATGACCATTCGGTCCTTGACTTAGATTGATCAATGTTTATGGTCTATCTTTACATGCTTTCCCTTGTCTAGTTCTGTATTTGAATGACTGCATGTTGTAGGTGTAAGTCATTATTCTGTGTGAGCAACGGCCTACGTTCAGTGTAAGTCGTTGTTCTGACATCCCTATCGATAACAACATTTGGTTATCTATACCCTTTCAGATTATGTTATCACAATTATCACACTATCTCAAAAAGTGTGTTCTTAGCCTTTCTTTTGGCATCGGGTTATCATATATGGGTAAAAGGTCACGTGTGTGTCTTTTTGAGAAACAAGACTAAGGTTTGTGCTTATAACTTAACGTCCAAATAATTTGGGTTTGTCATCTTAGCTCAAGCGGATGATTCATCTCTCCTTAATAGGATTTGAATCCACCTTATATCGTGTCAAGCACTTTTCTCCCATGCACTAAAGTTCACTACTCACCTTCAGTGTAAAGTTGGCATGGACTACTTATACTTGAGATTGATTTTTGCAAGCTTATACTTGAGATTAATAAATAGGTTATCGATTTTACATGCATTTTCCTCAAGTTTTATATGCTTATGTGAGTAATTTAGTCCAAACTTGTCTCTCCATTGTGCTTAAGATATGCAATCTTATTTTATGTGTTGTATATTTCTTTTTTGCATGCATCTTAGAGTGAGACAGGTTTGAAGGGGAGAGTATTCAAATATGGGTGTACTTATATGAGTATTATCTCATTTCTGTTGGGTGTGTGCTTGTGAGGAGGAGTATTTTCATTAAGTATGGTCTTTAATGAAAAGACATTTCTTGAACCTAGGCTCCAAAAGAGCAAGACCAATACCTGGACCATAAGCGCTCGAGAATTTATGCAATTTAGATGACTTAATCAAAATTGAACACTTGAATCTCTTCATACTGTTCAGAGTCACCTTCCCTTTCATTTGAAACATCACCACTTGAAGAGTTCTGCTCCGATTCTCTCCCATCATCATCATCCGAAGATAGTCAATCCTCCCAACCACTGTAATATCTATCTGAGATTCTTCAGATCTCTTCTCCTTCCAAATTTGGGGGATTTCTTCTCTTATTCCTCCCTATCATTTCAGATGAAAATCACCATCATTTTCATTATTCCTCTCCTGTGAGGTCCTTTATTCTACTTAAAGAGCTCACTGTTCATATGAACAACTGCTTTGACAGTCTCGAGCAGTGCCTTGATTTGATGGAAACCCGAATTTAACTTCGTCAGAGCAAACTTTTTCTTGTCCAAAAGGGAGTGAGAGTTTTCACTGACAGATGATTAATTTTAATCGCATTCTCTTCGGCTCCTATAACAGTAAGGGGAGAATTAATCGGCGTGTCTTATCCGTAGATGATAGGGTATGCGCTTGCCTCGCCGTTATTGGAGGCACCAAAGAAGAAACTTACTCTAACGATCTCGAACCAAGTAATTAGGGACTATAGAGTCATGTGTGGTCTCTCGTGTCGCATCAGATCATGGTGCGGTAAACATGAATGTTGTTCGGATCAACTATCTTTGGATTTCCAACACAAAAGGGGGAGAAATGTGTCTGTGTGTGTCTGTCTCTATTTTGGGGGAGATAAATTTGTTCATAGTTAACAGACTCTATATGGGGAGACATGTCTGTGTTGGTTATGTTAGCTTTATATTACATAATTGGCTTTCTATTTCGACACATGTTTATGTTGTTAATGATAGTTTGACATGATATATAAAGTTTCCAATTTACTTTTAATAGATTATATCTGTCTTTGGTTTATGCATTCTTGTACTTGGAATTTTACCCTGCCATGATTCTCTCAATTTGCATTTATGTTTTATTTATCATATCACATATATGCTTCACTTTGGTTTGGAGTTTCTTATACAGTGAGAAGGTACATGCTGTCTATATAAGCCTTACAGTTAGATTAGAGTCCTGAGTATATTTGAGTTTATGGTTCTCTTGTATCATCATAGATTCCTTTATCTTGTATAGCTTTGTTTTTCTATGTATGATTTTGTCCCGGAAATACCAAAGGGGGAGATTGTCAATATTTTGTCTATTCATAGGTTAAGCATAAAACCTGTGTGTCTATACCTTTGATTTTGGGTTTGGGTTTTTTGGGTATTTGTGTCTAGGTCCTACGCCGAGATCACATTCAGCAAACCTGCTCTAATCCTTACAAGGTATATGGCACTCACATACAGAGACCCATATGCATTCACCTCACATATCATATAAGGTATTTTTTGTTTGTGTTGCCTTAGAGAATTCATTACTTACTATAAATTCTAGGCACTGGCGCGTGAAGGGGAACGAGCACCTTCCAGGGCCTTAGAGCGTTTATAGAACGCTCGATTGGCATCGAGCGGCATACACTTATTTATGTCTTCTCGATAAGCCGAGAGTTGAGACATTGAGGTACCCAAAGAGAGCCCGTAGAGAGCTCGAGCGTCCCTGATTAAATTTCTTAATTCTTCCTTGACGAGAGTTGAGATATTAAGGCACCTGAAGAGAGCTCGAGTGCCCCTATTAAATGTCTCATTTTCTCTTTGACGAGAGATGGGTTTTCCAGGCGCGAGTAGCGCACTCAAAGAGCAATCGAGCTCAACGACGAAAGCCAAACAACTCTCATTAGCGTGGGAAGAAACAACCTGTCGTCTTTAACTACACTCGAAGAAGTGTTTGTGTGCATTATAGCGCCCACGGTGCACTCGAAGAGCGCTCTAGCGCCAATGTATTTTCCTATATATACACAGCTTAATGGCAGCTAGGGTTGTGTCATTTTCATCTTCAGTAGATGCAGCTCTGGTGTTCCAACTTCAGCTTTGCTATAGGCCCCCACTCACCCTTGTGCTTCTCCTTAACAGTTGAAACATATTTCCTTGGGTGTTATCAAGGTTCTTGCATATCCTCTATGGATTATACTTATTAATTACTTGAGCTATCTATCCATAAACCATATCATTTATACACCTTCCCCACTATACACACACATCAGGTCAGGGGAACTTGGAGTCCTCGTAGACTGGGAGATTGGGAGTGGCTCCCGTGGACACTACCGGATCAAGGAAAGAGCTACGGCAGCTGCGTCAGCAACATTGGAGTTAGGCTTCCATTGGGTATATGGGTATAAGTCATTTTATTATGTTTTGATAACCTTCGTGGTTCGTAGTAATACGTATCTGTGTGTTTGGTGTCGTGGTTTTCATCCCGGGGAGTGTTTTCCCTAGGATTTCCATGTTATATCATGTGCATCCTTTTTATGGTTGTTGGTAGCTTAGAGGTTATGTTATTACTATTGTCGATGTTATTCTTAACTAACAAATTATTTTGTAAGGAAATAAAACTAACTTTTAACAAACTCGGATTAAATTTTTAATTTACCGGCTTATAACCTATTCACCCCCCTCTAGGTTAATCATAGTGCTTTACAGCATAATTTCAACTTAGTTGAGGATAATTAGCTTGGGAACACCTCCATCTTTGTGGACAATCTACCAAATCAAATTCACTGTCAGTGGCATGGTACGATTTTTTTGACAATATGGATAGATATTGGAGGCATTCATTCCTATTAAGAGAAGATGGAGTACCAATACCAGGTATGGTTTTGTCGTGTTCCTCTATAAAATCCATGGAAGATGCCATTATCAGATTTGATGGAATCTGGTGTCTTAACAATATAATTTTGGTAAAAATGGATCAAATATATATCTATACTATTATATAAACCAAACACGAATGAGGCTTCATCACATTTTCAATTCCTAAATTACCACCCAAATGTAACTGCTGCAACTAATAGTTAAAAGGTTAAAATAATAAAAGACCAATTCAATCCAAACACAAAACCCACGTTCTACCCCTTTCTTTTAAATTTCAAAATTCGGTTACATCCATCATCCCTCTCTTACTCCTCCTAAACTCCCTCTTTACAAAAAAAAAAAAAAAACCTACTCCCCGATTGTGTTCTCAACTGCTCATTCTTCCTCTCTTGGTGAGTCTGATTTTGATTTCTATCAATTTTCATTTGCTCTTGTTCAAGCATGACTAGGAATTAGGAAGGTATGATTTCCATTTCAAAACATTGATTTGTACAAATGTAGTATCTTGGACTGTGACTTTCGACTCACATCCAAAATTTGACTTTTGGTTCACATCCAAAATTTTATACACAAATTAAACATGAACTAAACCTTAGATTATTGAATCTATGGAGTTAAAAGGAACAATAAAATCATTTCCACAATCTACATAAACTGACACTCGATTGGGTAGAGAGAGAGAGGGGGTGGAAGACGGATAGTGAGGTGGTTAGGGTTACCGACGGTGGCTAGAGGCGGATGATGGCGCAATGACGTGGTTTCATACATGGCTACGGCGGTCGCTGTTGCTCACAGGTGGTCCACGACGATGTGGTTGCGAAGGATCTGACGGTGAGTGGAGGCGGATGGTGGCGCGGCGGCATGGTTGCGTGAGCGGCTACAGTGGTTGTTCTATTAACCAGCAAGAAGAATATGAGCAAGGAAGGGACATAGAGAGAGAAAGAAAAAATGAGAGAGAGTGTGTGTGAGAGAGAGAGAGAGAGAGAGAGAGAGAGAGAGGTATTAATGAATGCAATAATGCGTATTGGGGTGTTTGAGAATGCCTCTATTTAGCTTTAAGTTTCAAAATTTTGATTTTTGTAATTTTTAATTAAATTTTGTGAATGTTTCTTTTTTGAGTTTTTAGTTTTTAATTCCTATATTTCTTTATTATGTTTCATTATCTATATTTTTTTATTCGAGTTACACACACCTCGCGTGTGCCCAAGTGGCTAGTATATATATATATATATATATATGTGTGTGTGTGTGTGTGTGTGTGTGTGTGTGTGTGTGTTTCCATGTAACTATTAGATAAAGTCTAATCTACTTGTGTAATTAAGTTTTCTTCTTGACTGTGATGTTGATGGAATGAACTCAGATTAATAATGTAAAACCTAGTTTTGAGATATAGATTTGAATATTGGTTTACGTTTTTGCTTGATTGGGTTTTTGGTTGATCTTAATGGCTTAAATAGCTTATGTGATAATATTTTTTTTAACTCTCTTATAAGAAAATAGATTCATTTTGATAATTTACAAGTCACGATAAAATGGACAAGGACATCAAAACTCCATTGGAAGAAGATGACTTAGTCTTTGGGAATCTCTCGGATACATTTTACTTGTATATGGATTAAGAAGATAGCCATTTTTTTGGTGATTCACTACAAACGGGGACTTTGATGTCCCTGTGATTCTAGATTGTCTCAATTTTTGGAATATTTTGAGATTTCAAGGTCTAAGCTATTAAGATGGAATGGGTTTATTAGAGCTTGAACTTTGCTTTAATGGGTTTGAATGTCTTCTTGTCAAATTTTGTTGCATTTTAGAGTGCCAATAATGATTATAAATATACTATGAGTCTCTACAATGAAAATAATTTGATTTGTGGCACTTGTTTTATGGCCAATTTTATCTATACTCTTTGATTGGTCACATGGATTAGCTATGATCTGTTGGTTATACTCTTCGATTGGTCTTATAAGTATATGTGTTTGTTTAGTTATATGTCTTTTACTGATGTGGTTGTCCTGTCGAGTTCATGCCACTTGTTCTTTCTACTATTGGCTAGTATAGCTACACAGTCCCTTAGATGCTGTGATGCAATATTTTATACAGTCTAAATCTTTGTTGCAATAGTATATGTAGTGTAAATATTTGGATTCAATTATTTGACCAGTGTTGTAGCCATAGTAATATTTAGTCTAGGTTTTGACCAATACTGATTTCATCAGTGGTAGCTTGCTCAACTGTCATGTAATTCGGGGTCCTGATGTGTCTTGTGGGATGGTTTTATTTAATGTTTTATTAGTGTGGAGTTTTGGTGTAAATTTTGCTGAGGTTTGAATTTAGAGACGTGATGTTGACATCCTGCTTAATCTTGCTGTGACATGCTCAATTAGGTGCCAAGTTTGTGCTGCTACATTTATCCGCCGTTGGCCTTACAGCATGATTTGTTGGCTTATGGTGTGCTTCAATGAAAATTGAATATGGCTATAGTGGTCTTAGAGTTGGTATATTCTAGTCTGGCTCAATACTGATTTTTGCTCATGTGGGTTTAGTTCTGGTGTTGCTGTGGTGCGAGCTGGCTTTGGAGTTTGTGGTGATGATGCTTGGTACACATTTCCTTACTGATGCATCCCTTATCCCATAGCATGGCTTGGATGAGGATATAAGTTATTACAGGGTTCTTTGAGATTGGTGTGTAGTTTGTTATTACAGTGTGCTGATACTGAAGTGTGTTGCTCATGCTTGGGAAATTATTGGGTTGCTCAGTTTTGGTTCGACTATGCTTTGCTTTGATTAGATTAAGTCTACATTAGCTTTGGTCTGGTTATTTAGTTGCTGCTGGTTTATACATTGGTATTTATTACATTGGTCCTCACTTGACGGTTTTTCATCAGTATCCGTTGCAGCTAGTCTACTTGCACTATGGTTTTGGTATGCAATTGGCTGGTCTAGCCTGTGGCTTTGATTTTTGATGCTCTCTTTGGCTTCATTTTTTGCTGGTTTGTTTTGATTCTGCTGATTTGTCTTTGATAGCTTTAGCTGGTGTGATCTATTTTACTGTGTGCGGATTATCAGCTGGGTCTTAGCCTGGTTTTTGTTAGTCCGAATTGCTATGGTCTTAGTCCGTGGTTTCCTGGCCTTGACCTTAGTGATAGTTCTGCTATGAAGTGAGTTGCCTTTGGAGTTCTGTGCTGATGTGATGCCGCACCAGTCTTGCTCCTGCAATGCTCATCTAAGACCACGGTTTGGCTATATGAGGTATGTAATCTATTGGGCTTGAGTGTTGCAGGGTACTGTGGTTGTGTGCTATTTGTTTATTCTTTTCTCGTAGCTGTTGGTGTGAACTATTTGGTATTTAATCATCCATCCTATAGTTAGTGTATTCTTGTAAAGGCAGTTTGCTTTCTTATAATCTTGCTTGGGTCCAACTTGAGGACCTCTATAAATGCCTCATATATGTTTTGCCTGAGATGTAATTATCCTACCCTCTAAGTCATTGGCTTGTATGCAGCTTGTGAGGTGCTTCTCGCCCCCAGAAGCCTTTCAAGCCTTTTGATCTTAGTTTATCACTATCAATATATTTCATTTTGCTGATAAAAAAAAGTTTTTTTCTACACCTGAAATGACCTTAATTTGCATGCGTTAGTGGGTATACTTAGCTATGAACTGAACTGTTTAGGCATCTAAGACATTACTTCTCATGCTATTGTTAATATTATTTATTGTTTTTAGTAAACATGCCAAGGAAATGATATCGTACTTGTGACAGGGAGGATGATTCACAACCTAATCGGTCAAATGGCACTTCACATGTGTTTTCACAACCCCACCATGGCTCCCCACAAGCTCCGTCACAGAACTCCTTACACCCTCAAAATGCAGAAGACAACATTGATAATGAGTCATTTAAGGAATTACAAGTTGTAGTTACATGTTGGGTGTACATAGTTTATTTTTATCATTTCATTTCAAATTATTGTTGTAGTATTTGTGCATTATATTAGTGGCATCTAATCTTTTTAAGGTTTTTTATTTTAAATCTAGATGAAGCAGGTAAGCATAACAAATGAGGAGTTACACGAATGTCTGATGTTTGGAATCTGCCATCAGGAAAACGAATTATGGTAACATTTAATAAAGCTTTTCAGCCTATTGGAGTAGCAGGTGGTGTGTCCAATTGCTTTATAGGAACTATTGCTGGGAACGTAAATCTATGCCCAATTAATTGCAGTAACTGACATAAAGTGCCAGATCATTATAAAGAGGAATGCTTTAATATTATTGAGGTAATAATTTATAGTTACAAATATTTTTTTTGTTACTATTTATGAATAACACATTAGTTTTTTTAGTATTTTTTGGAATGTTTATAGTTTGTTTTCACATTAAAACATGTAATTTTAGTCAAAGTTCATTCTTCCTGAAGATGGGGGAGAAAGAATAACAATCAAGCTTAATATCTTGAAGCAGTTGGGTGAGAAATTGAGAAATTGGAAATGTACCTTAAAATCAAAATATTTTGATGTGACAAAAACTGCGGCACAAATAGTGGCTATAACACTTGCAAAAGTTAATCGAGAGCAATATGTCTACCTTATTTCTTACTGGTTTTTAGAGAAAAGAAAGCCATTGAAAATTTTGATGATTATGAAAAAAGTGGAAAAGAGCTATTGTATAATTGTTAGCCTTATATATATTTTTTGAATAAAGGAATTTAGTAAGAAGAACAAGACAAATAGAGAGAATAAAAAAGATCAACATACAGCAGGATCAAAAACTTATCCACAACATGTGAAAGAATTGGTATTTAGAATTTTATGGATTATTTGGTGTTTTTAAGTTGATTATCATATTATACTTTTATTATAAAGATTGAATTGTTTAAACACACGAGGAAAAAAAGGGGTTACACCTAACCGAGCACAGCTTTATATAGCAACTCATACAAAGAAAGACGGTACGCCGGTTAATGAAACAACAGCCGAGAACATTATAAAGGTTCATCATTTTTTGTCATTAGAAAGTAGTATATTTCTTGTTAACTAGTCTTAATTCTTTTTAGTTTTCAATAATTCAATTAAAATTATGAGTTTTAGAAAAAAAAAATGGAGGAATTATTGATAACTCAACCAAATGGCATGGAAAAGAGTTCCCATGGGTGCATAGTTTGGTCGGCAAATGACATTTATTATCAAACAATTGATAAGCCCGAGCGTAATGGTCGTATTCATGGTTTGGGATTTGGGCCCACTCCTAAAAGTAGCGGCTCAGGTTTTGGAAAATTAGAAAGGTTAAGAGTAGCTTCTAAGGAAGAGAGAGCAAGAGAAAAAGAAACGATCCGTGAGGTATAAGAAAAACTACAAGCACAAGAATATAAGTTGCAAGTTTAGCCTGGTGAAGTAAGCACTTTGGAAGAGCAAATGGCATTCTTGCTTAGGCAGTTGAATGGTTCTAGTAGCTCACAGGTTATTATTATTTTTAGCTTTAAAAATATTTGTAATTCATGATTCTACTTTACTACTTAAGATTTTCTTAAGTTTCATGAAGATTTGTATATTTATGTAAGTTATTTATTGTCTAAGTTAGGTTCATGACGAGGCTAGTGTCTCACTTGATCAGGTTTCTCCGCAACAACGCCAAAGCTTATCTTATGGGAGTCATGAAATAGAATATCACAGCCGAGATACATTCTTTTTATTAATTTTTTCTTTCTTTCAAGTATGAATAATTTGAATGTTTTATATATTCTGAATATTACTTTATTCATTCATTTTTATTTTATTGAATATTCGTAACTCACTATATTATATATTTTTTATTGAATGTAACAACACAATGTAGAAGCATCTACCAAGCTAGCTAGTTCGTGGTGATCTTTACATGAATGGAGTAAAATATTTGGAGTATTTATGCTTTTATTTTTGGGCAAAATACTTTTTGGCATATGGTGTTATGACAAATTTATTAAACCACTTGATTTACTTTTGAGTTTGAACTATGAAAAATTGTGTAATGAATGTTAGAAATTATTGTTGATTTCACATTTTAATTTTGAGTCATTAAATTTTTTTAATATTATAGAAGATGTACTTTGCCATAATAGAATGTATTATAGTGTCAATTTTAAAAAATACTGAAAGTTTTTGTCAATAATTAAAATATGAATATGAATTAGTAACACGTAAAAGTGACACTAAAAAGAAATTTTAGCAGCGTTGGAGGCTTTTAACATCGGTTTTGTTTTTTTGTGATGGAAATAGTAACGATTAGAATTCGTTGCTATAGAGTATTCAAAGGTTTTTACCTAGTGGTTAAAAGCGTCGCTAAAGGGTAGACTATAGCAGTGGTTTTGCTTTTTGTGATAAAAATTGCAACGCTTAAAATCCGTCCCTAATAAAATGTTTAAAGGCTTTAACGTAGCGGTTAAAAGAGTCGTATAAGGATAGGATATAGCAGCGGTTTGGTTTTTATGGTAGAAATAGCAACGCTTAAAACTCGTCGCTACAGAGTATTACTAAAGTGTCAGGGTGGCTTTTTCCCAACACTGTAACCGCTGCAATATCCACCATTGGGGAAAAAAATCGCAATACCAGCGACTTCAAAAATCGTCGCTAAATACCTTCACCAACGGATATCTCCCAACGATTTGGGCGACAGTTTATGAACCGCTGGTATAGATAGCTGGGACATTTAGCAACGATTTTAGACCTCTATAGTGGCGGTAATAACCGTTGCTATAGAATATAATTTTAGCAGTGTAATCAATTTTCTTTCAAATGAATCTTTTATTTTATGTTTTATGTTTCTCAAACTTGCTAACATGTTTTACTTCTAAGAAATCTTTAATTTTATGTCACCACAAACATTTAACCCATTTTTCTTGAAATATCTTTCATTTTTTTTCATTACTTTCATCACATACACACACACCCAACACAACTCACACACAAATGCTAAAATTTAATTATATACTTTCACCAAAAGACACTGCATGCCCTCACGTATTCTTTTACAGACTTTCATTGAAGGATATGTCTCAATGTATCATTATGGCTCTGTGCCATCAATTCCTTTATGGACATTCATCATACGACCGCAGCCCTTATGTATAGTATTGGCTCCATGCTCACAATTTATTTACGGACTGTTATCGAAAGACACCGTGTGTTCCCATGTATGATATTGGCTCCATACCATCCTTTTTTAAAATCCACACACTCACACACACATAAACACAATACATACATTTTTTTTCACATATTGACTTTATGTCATTGTTTTTCCAAATCCACACACACACTCTCTCTCTCTCTCTCTCACACACAACATACCCATGATATGTTTCTTTCCCAAATATTGGATCATTGCCATCATAATTCAAATGGTGTTTTATTATCATAAAATCAGGTTTTTGGCTCCATGCGGTTATTTTAAAAATCCACTTTTAAATTTCAATTTTTCCAAACTACATTCTAGTTTCATATCCAACCAAGTTCAATAGTGGTTTCATCATTTTGATCTTCAATCCAAATTTCAATATTAACTCAATGTTCCATTAGATTCACTTTTTCATATTCGAAAGCCTTAAACCCTTTGTTCTAACATAAATAATTTATATATCTATAATCAATTTTTCAAAATTTTCACAAATTCAACACATTCTCAATTTATATCATCTCCATCATAATTTCCATGAAATATTATTCAATTTCACAAAATTTAGTCTTTAAGTTCCAAAAGCCCCAAATTGAAAGAATTTCTCCCGAATCCTAACTTTAGGCTTCACTTTCCAAATTAACTTATCTATTCACACCACTAAGAGATATCATGGTCAAGAATTGACCTAATTTCTCATTACTTAACTTTAATTTCTATTTCCATACTCAAGTTCTAACATATTCAAGGGTTAGGTTCAAATTCAGCTTTAAAGCATAAATTTCAACCAAATTTCAAAACACACACACACACACACATATATATATATATGAAAATAAAATAGTAGAATCTCAAGCCTACCTCTTTTGAAGAATAACCTAAAATTTGCCCAAAAGCTTCCCACGACCAAATTTCATGCTGATATTTGGGATTTCACCGATGAGAATGAAGAAAATGTCAAGCTAATCAAGAATTTAAGGTTAAATCTTACCAATGGAGGCTTTAATCTGTTCCAAAACCTCCAAAAAATCAAGACCCTCAAGCTCTCCTATGTATTTTGTGTTTAAGAGAGAGAATGAAATGAAAAAAATGAATTCTCAAAATCTTGGATCTGGTTTTATTTTTCTGAAATTTGACACATCACTCGAGCGGTGTGGCATCCGCTCAAGCGGTCCCAACTGAATACAACAAATTCGAAAAAAAATTTTAAAAATTGGACTTACATCTTGGTCCAAACAACTCCAATCCTTACCCAATACTTCAAAACAATAATCATGATATTTAAATATTAGTTGCAACATCCTGATCCCTCGAATTTACATCTTATTTAATTTTCTTTTAAACTTTTTAGATCGAAAAATCATTTTCCTCTTAAACCGATTAACTTTTTCATATAAAACAAAATTAAATCAGGTCAGGATGTCACAGAACTTGGTTTGTAGGAGCAAAAGATTTGACAAGACATAAGATGGAATCAAATTCTATCATAAGGAGATGAACTATCCACTTGAAATAAGAAGGTAAACCCAAAATATTTGGACCTCCAGATTTTAGCACAAACCATAATCTGGTTAACCAAAAGTAACACCCGTAAACTTTTTCCTATATTTAACCTGTGCGAAACATTATCATACATTTTTCTTTTTACCTTTATTTTTTTTTATTATGTATCATACTTGTGGTGTGACAGTGTGTGTGTAATCCCAAGAGGGGGTGAATTGAACTTTTAAAATTTATTTGATTTATAAAAATTTAAGTCCAAACAAGTGTAGTGTGCAATAAATTAAAGCAAGATAAATTAAAGCAAAATTAAATAAGGAGTAAGGGTTAGAAGAAGCGACACCACAATTTACAAGGTTCGGCGCATAACGCCTACTCCTTGCCTCCTAGCAGCGTGCTATGAGGATTCCACTATCTCTCCTTCGACTAGGCGGAGAAGCCTCTTTCCTTCGACTAGGCGGAGTAGCCTC
>JAULLH010093346.1:0-10187 GCA_035668455.1 Sarracenia alabamensis
TAATAAAATGAGGGAATAAAATATATATACAAGATATATTTTTGTCGTAGAGACGGTGCCCACACACTGCAGTCGTTGTAGCGCATCCAGGATATATGCGAGAAGATCGTAAGGTGGTCTCGCCTCAACGTGGAACTCTAGAAACATTACAACAAAGTTTGGATCGGTAAACTTCTATCATGTTCTATGTATGTTTTGCTTATTCATGAAAAATGCAAATATTAAGGTTTTTACAGCCCCATAATCAATCTGAAAAACACTTTTTTTAAAACTTTCCCTGCACTGGCTCTAACAGTAACACTCATAGCATTGAATGCCGTAAGATTTTTTACAGGTAGAGGAGTTGCTAAACTTCTGAGCACTCCCACTTTGAGAGAATTTCTTGGAAGGGAATGTTGCCTAAGGAGATGGTTGACTAGAGATATTCATTTTCTTGTACAGAAAAAAATTTAAAGATTTTCATTGCAAGAAGGGCTAACTCTTCCTCGTCAAAATATTTTCTATTTTCATCGTTATCAGAAGGATTGACTTGGGTAGACTTTAAGGCTACACCCTTGCAGAAGCTATATGAGATTTTGGGAGTGGTGAGATGGTTGATCTCAGAGGTTTGAAATTTACCTATTAACTCTTCAACCTTGATCAAATCTACGTCATAGCTTTCCTTAGTAGCAATCACCTTAGGCGTAAATTTTTCAAGTAAGGACCTATGGATTTTCCTTACTATTTTAGAAGGTGTGAGGGGTTCGCCTAACACAAAAAATAAGTTAACTGTCTCACTAAGGTTGGAATAAAAGTGGTCAAAGGACTCACTTTTAGATAATCTAAGATCTTTGAACCTAATTTTCAAAACAAAAAAAAGTTCTTTTAACCTAGTACTCAACATTTGGAGTTTAAAGATTTTAACAGTTTGGGTTGCCTCATGGGTTGCTTGGAGGATATCTCAAGTCTGCTTGGCAGTTTCACAGTGTAAGTCCAAGAGAATTCACTAGGACCCAAATCATTATAGATGACACTACGAGCTTTATAATTAAACTCCTAACATGAATTGTCAGTAGGTTCCACTAAAACTTGGTTTTGAGCCTAATCTCATAAGTGGTGGCATCTTTAATAGTAGACAATTCGTAGCCATATTGTACTAACCTCCAAGCCCTAATCCCCATGATGTTAAGGAAAGCCCTCAGCATTTCTTTTCAATATGGATTATTGTTGTCGTCAAAGCGCGATGGTGGAGTAATAGAAAGGCCCTCACGTTTTATCATAGGGTTCATCGAAAACTACGGATCTACTGAGGGGGTTAGTCCTAAAATTGAGAACCAAGCTCTAATACTAATTGAAATTCGCTATGAGCTAATAAATAAACCAAGAATGGTGTGAATAGGTTAAATGCTAGTAAATTAAAAATTAATTCAATTAATTAAGAATTTATTTTCCTATCTGAACAAAATGATTTGTGAGATATGGACAAGATAAAAAATAAAACAATAAACGTACCAACAACCACACGAACACATAATATATGTGAAAATCCTAGTGTATACCCCCATGATAAAAATCGTGGCATTAACATATAAACTAGGATTAACATAACCCTAGCCAACGAATCCTTATCTTTTGCATACAAAGGGTGCTAGAATTTCATTTTATGATGAAATCTTTGAGGGGGCACCTGAATACCTTACGAGCGCACTTCAGAGCTTGCTGGGCACTCGAGCGCTCTATGAGCACATTTAATTTTCTGTCATTTTTAGAAACGACACCAGAGCAAAGAAGAGAGAGGAACAAGGGGCGCTTGGGTGCATTGTGAGCGCCTTGTGAGAACCCTTGTTTCTCAACTTACTACTAAATAATAATCACATTTAAATCTAGGTGCTCTTAGAGCGCTTGGGCACTCTACGAGCGCCAATGCCCAATTTTCAAATTTTTATGCATTAAGTATTCTAGGGTCACATACAACTCTAGTGCATGAATCCTTGGTGTTCTAATGTATGAGAAATGATATGTACATGTGGATATGTTCATTTGACGAACAATACCTTATACAAGGTTCGTGACGAGTCTATCGAGTATAATCTGGACAAAGTACTTAGACTCAAACACCCGAAACTTCAAACCAAAAATAATGGTATAGTGACTTAGGTTTTGAACTGAGCCCGAAAATAGCCAATTATGCTAACAATGATGCCTCAGATATTTTCACTTAATGTAAGCACCATGTGTCATCGTCTATTTAATACTCCAAGAAAATCTAATAGTATCTCCTCAATAAGGAAAAAAATATATAGTTTTTTGGGATACTCATCGGCACTCAAATGTGATGATTATAACCCGTTAACTACACTAGTCTAAGCCCAAGATTTAAATTATTAAAATATTCTTGTGGTGTTTTTATTTGTAAGGCATGTACATGTGATAAGATGTGAAAGGTAGATAAAACAAATAAGTAAACAAAATGAGATGAAAGATGACAAAAACTACCTAGGCCCTTCAGCCGGGTCATAGCTTGTCTCGAAAAAAAATGCTCACTTCCATTTGCACGGTAGTCACTTCCATTCGGATGGTAGACGCTCATAAGACAGGCTTCGGAAAATGACTGAAATACTGCAAAAATTTTGTAAATATATCAAGAGTCATATCAAAACATATAAATTCCAAAATATGATGAAATCATACATTCTCAATCACTCTCTGACCTTCTGAGATGTCGATTGACAACAACCTTGCTATAGATTCATGCCCAACCAATCATGGTTATGTTCAATTTCCCTCGGGTCTTGATGAAACCAGACCCGGGTATAATAGGATCAGATTAACTTTTATTTTACTTTAGTTTTATGATTGGATTCGTTATATAACTATATTCTTCATACTCATGATGACGTGTTTGATCGATGGATTTGTATTTTTTATTATACTTTAATTCCATTTATGATTTCTGTAATTTCATTAAATGTGGGTCACATAATTGCGTTTATTGATATTCGAATACTCGAAAATAAAATAGTCTATGCCTCAATAAGACGATTTGTGCTCCAGACGAATCATGCTATAATCATTTTTAGGGCATGTCAGGTTTGAGATTTGGGATATGTATTGTTTAACTTGAGATATCTTATACTTTGACATTACGGATCGTACTCCGAACGACCCTTTCCCTAATCTTAGATTGAATATGCCTTGTTTTTATTTGAATGTATGTTCTTGATCATCCATATCACTTATGACATGATATAATGGAATCTAATCTAAAAGGTAAATAAAATATAAGTTGATCCAAACAAGAATCGTAAGTAGAGGTGAATTCAAGATCTATAGAATCTTTCTCAAAATAAATCATTCTCTAATTATATTTTCTCATATTTTAGTATTACAGTTTTAATTTATAGTTTCTCTCATAATAGAATTTTAGCAGACAATCAAGATCTAAGAATTTTTTAAATAATTACTTTAAAAAATTGCAATTAAATTTTTTTGTTTTACTAAAAGATGTTCTAATATCCTTGCGAAAACAATACCGGAATTCTCTGCTATTCTACCCAATAATATTAAATATTGGTTTAAATTAATTAAATTGGCATGGTACGATAACAGATCAATTATTGGCATCGTTGTCGGGATTATTTTTGGCACCACCAAATATAAATTATTTAATTAAAATGTTTAATTTAATTTTTTTATTTTTATTTTTGTTCTGGTGTATATATTTATTTCTTTTTGCTAAAAAGTGCTTCGGTTTGAGATCACCGAATTTCTGTTGAAAAATTGAAATTCAAAAAATTCCAACCCATTGTCTGTCCGAGCACCCATCCCGACGCAAACTATTTGGAGCGCCATCGTCCGGATACTGACCCTTTTGTCCGGACGCCTCTCGGGTTTCTGCCTTACTATATTTCTGTTACAGGGACAACATCGTTCCATGCTTGGCCAACGTTCTTTACAATTTGACTTAGCACCTTTTGATCATAAAATTGAAAAAACCTTTAGTCATGACTAAGAAACCTTAAACTCAACCCATTTCCCCTGATCTCCCATGAGTATTCAAACATCAACCACGGATGACGACCCTGCTACTAACATAAGTGGCGATCAGGCCCGAAATCAGGAAGAAAATCAGGTTGATCAGATAGACCAGTATCTGAAAGCACTGATGGAATATTACAATCCGACATCATACTAATCACACACATATTTAGTGCCCCCAACATTGGCACCGACAAGTATGAAATAAGACCGAATGTCTTGCAGATGCTTCCAGTAATTCATGATCACAACACTGAAGATTCATGCATATATATAAACGAGTTTCTCAAAATATGTTCAACAATGAGACTTAATAACCTATCTGAGGATGCCCTTCACATGAAACTATTCTCATTCTCCTAAAGAGACAAAACTAAGCATTGGCCTAAGTTACTATAACCAAACATAATCACCTCATTGGCTAAACTTCAGCAGGAATTCCTCAGGAAATTCTTCCCTATTGGCAAGACCAATCAGATATGTCGTGCCATCATGAATTTTTCTCACCAAGATGGCGAGACCTTTCATAAAACATGGGAACACTTCAAGGATCTTATCAGGAGTTGCACACATCATCAAGTACTCATGTGGTAACTTGTGAAAAACTTCTATGAAGGATTACTAACCCAACATCAGCAATACATTAACGCCTCGTGCATGGGCACGTTTATGATGAACAATGCGACCGAAGTGTGGCTTATCTCGAAAAGTTGAACAAGAGCTCACAACACCGAGCTTTAGTCTCATACACTACAAGGTCAATAGCTCAAAAGACTCAAGGTATTTATAATGTGAATCATAATACCATACTCAGCAATCATATATTGTCTTTGACCCAAAAACTCGATCAATTGCTGACAACTAGCATACCCATAGCCCAGCCCTTCAATTATTTAGGATGCATGTATGTTACGTGCCAGCCCAGCACACTATGTCATAGAGTGTCTTTCTACTGACCAATTCCTAACCTTAGTTCAAGAGCATGTAAATTCCACCCAAGAATTCCCCATACCAGGTAATAACCCATATTCCAACACCTATAACCCTAGGTAGAGGAGTCACCCAATCTTCGTTTGGTGGACACAACAACCAATATGTAGAAACCAATGAAACCAAGCACCTAGGCCCACGTACAATAATTCTTGTAACCAACCGACCTATTGTTCTTCACAACAATAAGTACCTACCCCGATCCCTTGAGCTCCAAGCGTTGAGGAAATAGTTCTTAAATCGTTAAAATAATTGGACACAAAGATTCAATTTTTATGCTCCAACTCTTAGTCTATAGTCAAGTTAAAGACCCATGTCAGGCAGATGGCAGCTACGTTTAACCGTCGCGAGGGAAAAAAATTGGCTAGAGACTTGTCCACCTAAGCCGAGATCAACGGACAGTCGAGGAGTCGTCTGATGACTCTAAGCCTCATCAGCCATTCCCAACTCCTAGAGTGTCTGATGATGTGCGTCCCCCACTCTTTGACCCATCTGATGACCTACTTATCACTACTCCAGTCCTATCATAAGAACCGAGAGCACCATTTTCTATGTGTCTTGATAAGCCAACAACATTGCGAAAGAAAGAGACTCTAATGAACAATGTGCTTAAACTATTCATGCAAGTCAAAATAAATATACCCTTAGCGTAACAAAATAAGTACCATCCTATGCCAAATTCTTAAAAGACTTATGCAATTAAGAGCATGGGACGAAGACCATCATCCATAAGAAAGTCCTCATAACCGAGCATGTTAGTTCCTTCGTTAGCTACGACATGATCCTAAAGTTGAAAAATCTACGGATACCCACTACTTTATGTGTCGTTGTTGATCACCAAATCAACCAAGTACTCTTGGACTTAAGAGCCAGTGTGAACGTCATCTTGTACTATGTATACGAGTAATTTGGTCTCGGTGAGCTTAAACCTACACTTGTTTCCCTCTAGTTAGCTGACAAGTCATTAAAAATTCCACCCTAAATCATAGAGGTCGTACTAGTCTAAGTTGATAAGTTCCTCTTCCCTATTGATTTCATTGTGTTAGACACCGAGCCAGACTTGAACACGGGGAGATAGACTACAGTAATTCTTAGACGTCCCATTTTGGCCACAGTAAACGCCTGCTTTAATTACCATCCTGGGGTCATAAACGTCTCATTTGGGAATATGAAGCTCCACATTAACATGTTTCATGCTTCTCATTAATCTTCTATGAAAATTGAATGTTTTATTGTTGAAAAAAATTGAAGAGGCAACTAAGCGAGCCCTTCCTGTAATCTTTATAGATGATCGTGTTGAGGCCTATTTAGCCTATTTTATGGAGGACATCTTTGATCTTGACCCTTATTTTTCCGAATCTGAAATCAACCTAGAAATGGCTAGTTACCTAAACACGCCTCTATAGGTGTCTCATTTTGAAGACCTTCCCTTACTTTCCTCTGTCCCTTCCAAACCTTCCTTGGATTCTCCACCAATGCTTGAGTTAAAGCCACTTTTGGTTTCACTCAAATACACCTTTATTGTTCCCGACAGCAGCCCCCAGACATCATTGCCTCAGATCTTTCATCCGATCAAGAAGAATGACTAACTGAGGTGTGGAGGACTTACAAGAGAGCAATAGGTTGGACAGTAGAAGACTTAAAGGTGATAAACCCGTCAGTATGCATACATCGCATCAACTATGAAGAAGATTCCAAATGGAATCCAGAGAAGTAATGATAATTGAACCCCAATATGAAAAAAGTCATTAAGTAGAAGGTAGTAAAATTACAAGATTTGGGTATCATTGACCGCATTTCAGATAACGAGTGGGTGAGCCCACCCAAGTTGTTGCAAAGAAATCATCGCTCATTGTAGTTTTGAATGAGAAAGGAGAGTCGATACAAAACTACACCACCACTTGGTGGCGCGTCTGTATAGACTATAGAAAGCTAAACGCTATGACACGGAAAGATAACTTTTCGCTACCATTCATTGACCAAATCTTGGAATGTTTATCAGGTCAAAGCTTCTAATGCTTTCTGGATGGCTACTCTGGCTACAACCAAGTGCCACTATATCCTGAGAACTGGAGAAAACGACATCCACTTGTCTGTTTGGCACATTCACTTATCAGCACATCCTATTTGGACTCTGTAATGCATCGGCCACATTTGAAAAGTGCATGATGTCTATTTTCTCTGACATGGTTGAAATTTTTTTTTTAGAACTATTCATGGATGATTTCTCCGTGTTTGGAACCTTAGTGTTAAATAGATGGTTAGAGACAAATCTAGTACTTAGTTGGGAGAAAAGTCACTTCATGGTCTAGCAAGGGATTCTATTGGAACACAGTCTCCAAGAGAGGAATGAAGGTCTATAAGTCCAAAGTTGACCTTATATCTAATCTTTCGTCCCCATCATCCGTTAAGCAGATCTGCTCAATTTTAGGGCACACCGGTTTCTACCATCAATTTATTAAAGAATTCTCAAAAATCTCTAAACCCATGTGTGATCTTCTCCCTAAGGATTTCACATTCGTCTTTGATGAAAAATGGAAAAATGAATTTGAGCAACTTCGAGATGCCATGTCCATGGCTCTCATTTAGCAGTCACCAAATTGGTCCATTCCATTTGAAATCATGTTTGACTCATCGATTATGCCGTCGAAGCTATATTAGGATGAACCGAGAAAATAATTCCACACACCATATTCTACACAACCAAGACTCTGAACGATGCATAAATGAACTACACTACTACAAAAAGAGAGCTACTAGTACAAGTATTTGCATTGGATAAATTGCGGTCAAATCTACTGGGGTCAAAGGTGGTAGTCTACACCGACCACGCATCCCAGGAAGCACCTACTGGAAAAGAAATAAACCAAACCAACACTTATTCACTGGATGCTACTCTTATAGGAATTTAATATCCAGGTCCATGGTATAAAAAATGTACCAAAAACTCTGTAGCATATCATCTCTTCTGACTTGTAGTCTAACCCCTTACTGACCCAGTTCCTATTAGAGGCTCATTCCCAAACGGGTAACTTTTTCCGGTTAAAGCCACCGAACCACCTTACTATGCAAATGTCATTAATTATCTAGTGGTATGCCACACACCGACAGACTGGTCATAGCAACATAATGACAAGATCTTCTCTCAAGTTAAATATTACTTTTAGGAAGAACCAGAGTTTTTCAAGTTTTGCTCGGATCAAGTCATGAGGCGTTGTGTCCCTGAAAGTAAGGTGGCTAGCATCTTGAAGTTCTATTATTCACTCACTTGCAATGGACGCTTTAATGGAAAGAAAACAAGCTGGTCTTCCTTCTTCGAAGATGTGCATGAGTTTCGTCGATGTTGCTATGTTATCAACAAATTAACACTATTTTTGCCAAAGATATGATGCCCCTAAACCCAATTTTGATAGTCAAAATTTTTTACATATAGGTCATTGATTTTATGGGATCATTTCGACTATGTTTTGGCTACGAGTATATACTCATCGCGGTGGATTACGTATCCAAATGAGTCAAAGCAATGGCCACCAAATCGATCGATAACAAGGTTGTGATCAACTTCCTTCAATGTATCATCTTCTCTCAATTTGGATTTCTTCAGGCTATCATCAGTGACGGAAGAACGCACTTTATGAACAAATATTTCACTACCTCACTTCGACGTTATTCAATCTCATATAAAGTAGCCACTCCACGTCATCCACAAACTAGTGGCCAAGTTGAAGTATCCAACAGGGAAATAAAGTACATATTTAACAAAACCGTTTATCCCGATCATTGAGATTGGTCCAAGAGACTGGATGACGCTATTTAGTTCTAAAGGATCATGTACAAGACCCCTATTGGAATGTCCTCATATCGCTTAGTTTTTGTTAAATCGTGCCACCAAACGCTAGAAATTGAACGCGCATATTGGGCAATAAAGACATTTAACTTTGATAAACCAAACACCGGTGACCACCAGAGACTTCAGCTCACCGAGCTAAATGACCTAGCCAATGAGGCCTACGATAATACCTCGATTAACATGGGCCAAACGAAACCTCTCCATGACAAACATATACATAAGAAATTGTTCCAACCTCATCAAAAAGTGTGGCTGGTCAATGTCAAGCTCCATTTGTTCCTAAGAAAGTTGTAATATCGGTAGGAAGGCCCATATGTGGTGACTCGTGTCTTTCGACATGGTGCATACCAACTGCCCAATCCAAAAATGGGCAAGTTCCTCACTGTCAATGGGCAAAGGCTGAAATCATATCTCAAAGGTATCTCAGTAGACCCAGCGGTGGAATCTATCGACATTTCTGATCCTGCACCACCAACCGAGTAATCAGCTCACTAAGTCTTTCTAAAGACGTTAAATTTAGCCTGAGCTAGAAGAGAACCTGATCATCATTTTTCTCAAATATGCTTTTGCGCTACACCAACGAGCACATTGATGTGTTCAAGTTGGGGGGTAGCTTACGACTTTAGCTAACTTAGATTAGAATAGTTAATCAATGTAAACTAAAATAAATAGCTACATTAGGTTAGTTAGATAAGTTTGGATTAGCTACACAAGGATAGTCATATAAAAAAATTAAAAATTACCATCCTAACATCCTATCACCGTATAGACGGGACGCGATCTCAACCGTCGTATCAAAAAATATTCTATGTGGAAAACCAAACATTACACCGCCGAGATAGTCTAGACCCCATCCGGATGGCATACCAAATGATGCCCAGTACATAACCACCAAGTAAGAGTCCAGTCAATCAAAAAGTCAAACCGTCCGGATAGCCTATGCCCTGTCCAGACAGAAATCGAATCGATTTGTCAATTTCTAATGGCACAATAAATGCATCACCTCTCAAAAAGGCACAAACAATTAAATTGACACATATCTCCTGGCGGCGTCAACCCCATCCAGATGCAAAATACCACATGCAAACCCTAAGTGTCCTGTCCTGACACCTATTCGAACACTAAAGGTTTCGTCTGAACCTGAATCTAGACATAAAGTCTATGGATTAAAACCGTCTGGATGGTAGCGCACACCATCCAGACACTATGCCCATTTTCCAAAATCTAGAGTGACCCTTGGCATGGCCCCTCTTGAAACGTCTCTCCCCGCCCCGCGGGGGGGGGGGGGGGGGGGGGGGGGGGGGGGGGGGGGGGCGGGGGGGGGGGGGGG
>JAULLH010095519.1:0-14241 GCA_035668455.1 Sarracenia alabamensis
TGGGAGTGGGAACTCACAAGTTGAGTTCTCCTGTCCAATTGTTCAATTTTCGTGTCCAAATTTTGCAAGACTTGTAGAACTTTCTCCTCAAACCCTGGGGTTCGAAGAGGAGCTGGTTATAGTCAAATAAGATGGTTAATATGTGTGTAAATTAAGTGAAATATATTAATATAAGTTATGAGTCATAACTCGATAAGTGCCTGTACTATAATGGTTTGGGAACCCATGAAACTTAGAGATAATAGAACAATTTGAACATTTAAAGGGGGGAAGTGAAACGAATTTAATTATGCATAATAGCTACATAGATAAAAATACAGAAATGGTTACTGGAATGTTTTCCCTATGATTAGTAGTTGTACAAGTGACTTTACGTACTGTAGTTCATGTTTCTATGTGTTTATGTCGGCCTGTGTGACGATATTTTTATGTCTTAATGTCGATCTATGGGACAATAATCATTTCGGTTTGTATGATGACATATTTATATGTTAATGTCAGTCTGTGTAATGAGATAGTTATATGTTAATGTCGGTTCGTGTGATGACATGTTTATGTGCTAATATTGGTCTATGTGACGTTGTTTAAGTTGGTATGTGTGACAACATATTTATTTGTTAATGGCAGCCAGTGTGACAACATTTATGTCGTTCTGTATGACGGCAAGTTTAGGTGTTAATGTCAGTCTTTGTGACAACATGTAATACCGATTTATAGGACAATGCTTTGGGGTGGTTTTGTCTGTCCATGTGACGACATCCCTGTTCCTGAGAAAGATCAAACAAGTAAAGCGACTTACTAAAAAAGTATAGGATAATAAATGTGTGCAACTAAAGGTTAAGGTTGGGATTTTGGGGGAAGACATAGTAAACTAGTGGGATTCACTTGAAAACTTGATTTAAATATAATGAAATAATGATAGTTTGTGGAGAAAACTGGTGGGATAATTTCTTTAAATAAAATTGTATAACTCTTTTTAGTTTTGGCCTTGTTTTAAATAAAATCCGTTATATGAATAAAGTTTTTTCGGAGAGAAAAACTTATTTTGATATACATGTTGTACATTCACATAACTAATCTTGTATATCCTACATTTTTTATTTGTTAATTTTTTTCTTACGAGTTTTGGCTCACCCTTCCCTCTAACCCTCTTTCAGGTGACAAATGAAAAGCGGTGACATGATCTTGCAGATGAAGATTAGAGCTAATCTAACATTTATTTGAATTTGTGGTTTATAGTTTTATAGTTGGAACTCTCTTTACTTTATGAATTATAAGGTCATGAGACCATTTCCTTTATGATTTATGATAACATCAGAATCTGTACTGGTTCACTCCAAGGTCTGTGGGCTGGCAAAAAAGGGTAGATCACGTTAGAAAGGGGCCGAAAGGGGTTTTCAGCGTACCCTCTCCGACGATCAAATCAGTCCATGGACAATTTAGAGGTGTAGGTAATGTAAAGAAAGGAAGAGAATAGCAGGGAGGCAATTAGGGTTAGATGACGTACCTTTTTCTTCTTGAATACCTCTAGTACATATACTGATCGTCAGATGGGGGAACACGTGGCCCATGGGCTGTGTTTACCGTGTGTTGATTCCCCTTTTTCATAACTGATTAGGCATGATAGGGATTCTCCGTAACTGATTAGGAATGATGGCGATCTTGTGAGATCCCAATCCCAAAATATCCAGGAAAGTCGTTTTCTCCTAACCGTCGTAGGCCCATAGTAGGCCTGATTGCGAACGGAGGTTGACTCGAGGTCGGGCGTCGGTTGTTATTCCCTTAGGCCGACTGTTCGGGGGAAGAGTCAGAAGCCTTACCACAGGTTGGGTCTATCCCATTGAGTCCTGTGTGAGGAACGGTCGGTTGCTCAGGTGTGTGTTTCCACGTCGTCCTGTTGGGTTAATTGCTAACTGGATTGGGCTTGAAGGATCTGGGCTTCTTCCCAATTAGTTTGGGCTAATCCCCCAGAGCCCGGTTAGAGGTATTTTATCCATACCCATCAGTAGTCCCCTATTCTGGATCGTATTCAGGCATAGGCTGGATGCGATCGAGAATACTCGGTCCGGTCATCGCTCGAGACATTATGGTTTTGGCTTTGTATTTATGTTCTTGTATTAAATTTGAGCATTTCCCATGAGTAGTCCCCTATTCCCAGGGCTTCTTGACCGTAGGTCAGGAGGCGCTCGAGAATATTGATCTTTGGGCCTGCGCCTGCCACACGTTTTTCTGGGATTGGTGCATGTGTGCAGCCAAGAGGCACGTTTGTCGTATCTGTCATTAATACGCATAATGAAGGGGTGTCTTTTTGAAAGGCGTCCGTCGCCATTCGACACTTTGCATCTCGGTCAGTTGAACCGTTTTTTCGTCGATTTCGTTGAATGAATTTAAATATGTGCTACGATAGTCTTTCTTTTTGGATTTTAGGGTTTTTTCATCTTCTTGCCTATTCGCTTCTGGCGATTACGAAGGTTCTGGAAACTAGTGTAAATGGCGAGAAGACGAGCGACTGGTTCTTATTCTGTACGAGGAGTGGGACGAGGAAGAGGAAGAGGAAGAGGAAGACGAAGTGTTGAAGCTCGAGAGGGGTCCGGTGTATACCTTTGGGCACGGGTACGCCTTACAGAGAACATTGCTCGTCGTAGGTCTGTGGTTCGTATTTTGGGGAATGTCGCAGTAGACATTGCTTGTCTTTAGGAAGCTGTGGAGGCCACGTTGGCTAGGGAGGCACCAGAGGCCAGGGAGGCTCCATCCGCGATGGGAGTCTAGTGGCTGACAATGTTCTGGCACCTAATGCAGGGGTGCCTGTAGCCGAGGATGCTCCAGCGTCTGCAATTCCAATGTGGCTCCCAACAAGTGGGTTATGGGAAGGGACCACCTTGCTCGGAGAGGCGGAGTGGGGTTTTGACTTCATTGAAAGGGCTATTACCACCTCCAACATTGAGTCCCTTCATAGCTTTTCTACTGGCACTATCATCGCTCTTTATTGGCGGGAGGCCAGTAAGGTATGTCATTCTACCTTCATTCTTCCCCCTTCTCTCCATTTTTATTTTTTATTTTTTATATGTATGACGTGTACTGCAGGCTATAGGTCTCGGCTATGAGGCAACCTGGAAGTTGACACGGCTTCATTCCTCTAGGTGGCGGTTGTGACGGGACCTTCGACGCCAGCTTGGCGTAGCGGAGGGTCTCCGAGAGGAATTGAGCTGGGAGAGAGCCCATGCACGGGCTTTGGAGGACCATGTAGCTGAGATTTTGCGCGAGGGCTTTGAGGCCTTCAAGGGCCTTGCACAGGAGCAATAGCCCAACTTAGACTTCAATTCAATCCAATGCATTAAGAGGGTATTGACAGCGGAGATGGGGAAGGCTATTGCTGTTGATCTGGACAGCGACGATGATGCTGTTCTGACGGATGCTGAACCGTCCACCGTTGGATTCATTGGGGAAGAAGATCCATCTCGTCGCCTCTGCCTCCTGCTCCCGAGACTCTGACTTAAGCCCCCTCCCCCGCCCCTTTTTTTGAGAGTTTCTTTTGCTTAATCTTTTTGTAATCTTTGTCATAGTCACAGACTTATTTTTTCAATGGTTGCTTGGGAGTGAACTATCCTCCCATGTTTTTTCTTTTTAAACACTTTGCTCTGATGAGTTTAGGTGGCTTGTGTTGGGAACTTCTGATTCCCCAGGTAGTAGAAGATACTTGTGGATGTTATTTTTATACATTGCCCATTCATGCTCTTGTCTTGTGTGCTACGCCTTTATGATTGCTTCTATCTGATAGTGGGCCATGCCCATATATTTACATGTTGGGTGTGCATTTTTTTCCTCTGCCTTTGGACCCTTGGATCTGTCTCGGGCAATAGATTTTCTCGGGCTACTGGGGCTGGTATCTCGGAGAGAGAGATCTCGTTCTCAATCCCTGCCCATAGGCGCAGTAGGTCTTTGGGCTACTGGGGCTGGCATCCCGAGGAGAGATATGTCGTTCTCAGCACCCGCCCGTAGGCGCAGTAGATAGGGTTGCTACTCGGGTTGGTATCCCGGGGAGAGAGAGATCATTTTCTCAACCCCCGCCCGTTGGTGTAGTAGGTCGTCAGGCTACTGGGGCTGGTATCTCGGAGAGAGAGATCTCGTTCTCAGTTCCCACCCTTAGGCGCAGTAGGTAGGGTGGCTACTGGGGTTGGTATCGCGGGGAGAGGTATCTTGTTCTCAGCCCCCGCTCGTAGGCGTAGTAGATAGGGTGGCTACCGGGGTTGGTATCCCAGGTAGAGAGATCTCGTTCTCAGCCCCTCGCCCATAGGTGCAGTAGGTCTTCGGGCTACTAGGTCTGGTATCCTGGGGAGAGAGATCTCGTTCTCGGCCCTTGCCCATAGGCGCCGTAGGTGGGGTGGCTACTGGGGTTGGCATCCCGGTGAGAGAGATCTCCTTCTCATCCCTCACCCATAGGTGTAGTATTTCTTCATGTCTCCATTGGGTCCCTACAAGTTAGTTATGGAGGATTTCCATGTACAGAGAGTTCTTTTAGTATTGAAGATAGAATGGAGATGTTTGCATTAAAAACCCTTTATTAATGGTGGAACAGGTAATGGCGTACAAAGTTTATTTGTGAGGTAGCAAATTACACCTCCCCTTTAGGGGTAATACCTTTTTAGGTGCTCTGCATTCCATGGGTGGGTTAGGTCTCACCCTTCTCTGTCCTGGAGCCTGTAAGCTCCCTTTCCAGCTACTGTCTTGACGATGTACGTACCTTCCCATGTGGGTCCTAACTTCCCTTCGATGGGATCTCTGGTGGCCAGCATTACCTTACATAGAACTAAGTCCCTGGGCTGGAAATTTTGTTCTTTGATGCGGGAGTTGTATAGCTTCCTTGTACTGCTCCGATACGCTTCTACTCGCATAGCAGCTCGCTCCCTTTCCTCGTTGATGAGGTCTAAGTCTAAACTAAGCTTCTGGTCGCTATGAAGGGGATCGAAGTGAACTGTTCTGGCGCTCGGTACACTGATCTCCACCGGGGTTCTAGTCGTGTTGCGGTAAGCCCAAAGGACGGTCGGTAGCTCCTTTGCCCATAGGCCTTTGGCTTTTTCCAGTCTGGTCTTTATTATTTTTAGCAGCGTTCGATTCGTCACCTCCACCTGCCCGTTGGACTGGGGATGTGCAGCGGACGCAAAGTGCAGTTCAATACCCAACTCTTTAGAAATTCTTAAAATTTCTATTGTCAAATTGTTTACTGTTGTCTGTCACTACAACTCTTGGTATCCCGAACCTACAGACGGTCATTTTCCAAACAAACTCCCAGACATTTTGTTCTGTGATCTTAGCCAGGGGCTGGGCTTCCACCCATTTTGTTAAGTAGTCAATCCCAACTAGTAAGAACTTTACCTATCCCTTTGCCATTGGGAGGGGACCGACAATGTCCAGTCCCCATTATGCGAAGGGCCATGGGGTTGTAAGGAGAGTGAGCTCTTCTGGTGGTTGGTGGGAGACGTTAGCGAAGTGTTGACATTTATCGCATTTAGCTACAAAGAGCTTCACGTCACCAGCCATGGTTGGCCAATAGTATCCGGCTCTTGTGATCTTTCCTGCCAGAGGTTGATATCCTGAGTGGTCCCCGCACACTCCTTCGTGAACTTCTCTTAGTACGTATTGAGCTTTGTTTTTGTCTAGGCAGTGCAGGTAGGGAACCGAGGTCCCCTTTCAGTAGAGGACGTTGCTAATTAGTGAGAACTTGGCTACTTTGAACTTGAGTTTTTGAGCTTTCATTTTTTCTTCGGGTAACTTTCCCGAGCGGAGGAATTCAATGATGGGGAGTGCCTAATCAAATCCCTCTGGTGTCGACACGGGGAGATCTTCCTGGGGTCCGTCTATAACCCTACTGGTGGCGATGTCAAAATGCACGCCTTCCTTAGGAGGTTCTAAACAACTCGAAGCCATCTCTCAAGTTGATCGGCATCTTCGTTATCTGTGCGAGGAATTCGCTTTACTTCAGAGACGTTGAAACATGAAAGCAGCTATTGCACCATGGCCTTGTACTGGGTTAGTCTATCGCTTTTCACTTCATCGTTACCGTTGATCTGTTGGGTGATTAATTGAGAGCCAATGCTTACTGAGTCATGCTCGGCACCATACAGCTAGGCGATTTGGAGGGCATTGATAAGGGCTTCGTACTCTGCCTCGTTGTTGGTAACCTGTTAATCCAATCGGATGGCATGTCAGAGATGATCCTCCTGAGGAGAGGTGAAAGTTAAACCTATCCCTCCCACCTCCTTTCGGGATGAACCATATACCTGGATGGTCCATAGCATGGCTTGGTCGAATTTCGGTGCTCCTAGGTCAGTACTGATAGAAGCCTTCTCTGGTGTCGATGTGTCTTGACGATCTGGCAGATCTACGGCTAGCTCGGGGTCGATCACGGCAAACTCGACTAGGAAATCAGCCATAGCCTGACCTTTTATCGCATGTTGTGGTCTGAACTCAATGTCATGTTGACTGAGTTTGATCGACCACAAAACCAACCTTCTGGACAGTTCGGGCTTCTGGAGGACCTTCTTCAGTGGTTGGTCCGTGAACACAACTATGGGATGGGATTGGAAATAGGGACGTAGCCTCCTCGAGGCTACCACGAGTGCGAGGGCATGTCTTTTTAGCTTTGGGTATATGGTTTCAGCAAGGAGCAGGGCTTTGCAAATATAATAGACTGGCCTTTGCTGGCCTTCTCCCTCTCTGACCAATGCTGTGCTTACGGTAGCGTTAGACACCGGTAGGTAGAGATATAGCTCTTCTCTATCGACAGGGCTGGATAATAAGGGTGGACTGGTTAAGTAGGCCTTGACCTGGGTAAAGGCCTGGTCACATTCCTCGGTCCATTAAAGGCCTTCTTCAGTGCTTTGAAGAAAGGCAAACATTGGTCCGTCGCTTTGGACACAAAGCGGTTGAGGGATGCCACTCTCCCGGTCAATCGTTGGACATACTTTGTAAGGACCTAAACCTAGGTTGCACGTGTGTCTTGTTTAGAACGCTTGAGGTAGCCTTGGGCCGAGAGATTATGGACCATTTCGGGTTTTAAGCTTTAATTCTAAACCGACATTCGGTTGGTTTTTCAAGTAACCGATTAAAAGTTTTCATAGAATTAAAGTTTATTGGCGATTCGGGGTGTGATGATCGCACTGTTTGTTTTTGAAGCTTCGTTATATTTTTATTAAGCGTTGGGTTAAGCTTGAGGACGTTTGGCTTGGGAACGGGTCTCTGTTTTTAAGTTTCGGATCTCTACAGAACAGGCTTGAGTGCTCGAGCGCTTGTTGTACCACTCGAGCGGTATATGTCGGTAGAGCTTATTTAGGCGGTGACTTGTTTGGATTTTTGTTATTTCTAAAAAGTTTTTTCTCTCCTTCTTCTCTTTAGAACAAGATCTAAGGCCTAGAGGGTCTATTTTCATGATTTTTGGTTTTTGCGCTTGGATTTGGAAGCCGAACAGTTGATCAAGGAGTCGAGAGCTGCACGTTGACCGAGCTGGAATTTGATTCTGATGTTTTTGGCTAGCCTCATTTTGGTATTTTCTTGTTTGGATCATCTGACGAGGTAGCAATTGACCTACTCTTGAACTCTACTAACTATATGTAAGGGTATTTTTAGATTTTTATGCTTAAAGTTAGCTTTATATGCTAAATCTACTTTTTTGGGCTTCGGACCCATGTTTTCATGGAAACTTTTTAGCTTTTCTTGGTCGCGAGCATGATTAGAACATTTCAGTTTTTCCAGATTCGATTTTAGGCTGCGTATGCAAAAATTGTGTTATTTTTTATATTTAGCAATTTTATGCTTTATCGGGCTTAGAAATAATGGATTAGAAAACAAGTTGGTTTTTTGGCATTTATGAGTAGATTATGATTTATCTATGTTTTTGGATTCTTTATTGGTTAGCTGTAGCTAAAATCATGTACAAACGACGTGGTTGTTTTATTTGGGGCTTTTGGGCAAAGACAGGTTTTGGAGTTGATTTTTCCAAAACGGTTTCACCATTTTATAAAAACGGTAAGGTTCGGACCTTATGGTTCAAAGGTGGTGCTTTCGGGTTTTTTCGGTTGTCCGTCTTTACGGAACTATAGCAAGTATAATTACCCTCCTGAATATTGACATACCATTGGAAGGTGACCACTAGGCTTGCCATAAACATGATCGACGTGGATTAGAAGTACCGGTATTGATGGACGTGCTGGAATAGGACGTGCCAAATCATAGGACATCCCATGCGATCTCATGGTGCTATAACAAGTATGGTTACCCATCGGGCTACGAGCGGTTTATTGAAAGGTAATTATTGGATTGCTATAGGAGGGGTTGATATTTGTTATCCCTGGTTTGATGCTTAGGATCTGGGTTGTTATCGTAGTTCAGAATACCAGATTAGATCATTTGGTTATTACTACATTCCTATTATGTAGGGAGTTGATATGATATCTGTTTATATATCATTGCATGTCATGGTGACTTGAGGGGCATTCATGCGTGTTACCCTAGGGGATGTCCTACCGGGTTTGGGATAGGATCTCGGGTGGTCGTATGATCATGCAGGCGATGTCCTGATATTTAGGGTGGATCCCGTTTGGGTGAGCCTGGTAGAGTTATGATTTACCAATGTTCTTATGCTTAGAACTGTAATATAACTGTCAGTTATACATGCTTTAATGGCTAGACTTGTGATATAGTCTTGATATCTCATTTTATATATGGTTGCTAATATTCTGATATATCATGTTTAGATTTATCGCTTAGACTTGTTAGGTGGCTTATACTTATTGTTTAAGGGTTGTTTCTTAGACTTATTGTATAAGTGCTTGGCTTTCATATAAACTGCTTTTCTGTAATTATGATGATGCGATAACTGTATTTTTGCCAGTTTGGTTTAAAACTGTATGTTCATATTGCATGTCATCCTCATAAAGCATGTTTAGTTCACCGGTAGTTTATTTCCTACGAGCTTGTGGCTCACGTTGTCTCTGACAATGCATGTAATTGCAGCAGGGACGTAGCTGGCCGAGGAGGGAAGCTCCTGGTGATTTTTTTTTTATTGCTTTATAGCTTATGCTTTAGTTTGCGGTGTTGGCAAGCTGTTATGCCTTGCTTTCGATTTTAGTAGTTGTACCTTGCATTTAGACGCTATTTTTTTTAGGCATTGGGGCCACGATTTATTAATTTATCTAATTTAGCATGTTTATATCATGTTTGTGGTGAGACCGATGTGCCAGGTAGGTGATTTGGGTCTCGTTTGGCTGGGTTTATACTTGGTAGAGATGCATGTTAGATATGTTTTTCTTTGGTTTATGAAAAACCAATTTTTTATGGGAATTTTTGACAACCAGACTTTGCCTTGGAAAATTCTCATCAACGTCAGCGCTCGAGCGGTACCCTATTTTCTGGGCAATCCGAAAATGGTTCAATTTTTGTAAATTTTGGGGGCACATTGGCAATCTTTTGGGAAACTTTTCAAGTTTATTGTTTATGTTGTTTTCGCTATAAAATGGTTTTATTCATCAAGGCATTGTTTGGGTTTGAAATAGTTTAAAACTTAAAGGCTTTTCGTTAGTTTTAATTGATTAGTTTTGGCTTTGGCTTGGTTTAAGCTTTCAGTTTGGTTTCTGCGGTTAGTTTCTAGTGCACCAGGTTTTGAGGTGCTACAACTTGGTATCAGAGCTCTAGTTTCTAATACCTAAGGAGATGTGGGAGTAGTTAGTTCCCTTCGAGAGAGTTGTTGCATATTTCATTCATGTTTTGAATGCCTGCCTATTGACTTGTGCATGCTACTTGTTATGTTAGCATGGGGAGAAGACTGGAGGATGATTTGTCTTGCCTTGGGCATCCGTGGTACAGGTTTGGGGTTTTAGTTAGGAAAGAGTTTGGCCAACGTTCTTTCTAATGAAGAAAACCAAACGGGTTAACCAGATCAACTTATCGCTCAAAGAGTTCTATCTTAGTAGGTGTTACATGTTTTGGTTTCACCTGTTGCTGTGTTTAGTATATTTGGTATATCTCCTCTTAGCTTGCGTGTATAGCTATGGTGTCACCACATGGTGGAGATCGGGTTGATGAGCATGGTACCGCGAGGACGCGACTAATGTTGATCAGGATCATACGAGGAGTATAGGCGTGTTACACCAGGCTCCGATTGCCATACAGACAATGGTGGATGCCATGAGATAGCTGGTAGAGCCATCAGTTCGGAATGGAGTCATGTTAAAGGAGGTTCGTGGAGCTGGAGAGCCAAAGGTACAACGGGAGAGTTCAGAACCATGGTTGGGTGGACACGCTCGAAAGAGGGTGAGGATGGGAGGTTTGAGACCTGCACCATCTGCTGCCAAGCCATCAACGGCTCTTGTGGGACGTCCAGTTTTCCAAACAGGGGCGTGTTACCTGTGTAGACAAATTGGGCATCTCAAGCGAGATTGTCCGTAGCAAGGCACAGGCCAGCGTAGAATAATACTTAGAGGAGGACTTCGAGTGTTTGTTACGTCTATAGTCGGGTTGGTCACATCAGTAGAGAGTGTCGTCAGACGAAGGGCGCACAGAGGTGTGCACCGGGGGTAACGGAGTCGCGTGCTAGTTCATCGGCTGGGAGAGAGATGTTTCTAGTACTTTGTATGCGGGCCAGAGTTTTCATCGGCACCGGATTATTGCGCTTGTTTATCGTCTCTTATTCGCTTTGGTGTTGGGTTAGGGACGGATCTCTGAGAGAGGGTGTTTATATATGCATATACTTGTTACGCCGTGGTGGTTTTATAACAGGTCTGGAGAGGATGACAGATACGGATCGTCGATCATTTCTTCTCCTTTAGCCACGTAGTTTATGCATATGTATATGCGCGCATTCGGCGTTTTCACGGGAGGTGCATGGCATTGGGGTTAGACCCCTGGTTGTTTTCTACCTAGGTTTATGTGATTTCGGGGACGAAATCTCTTTTAGGGGTAGATGTTGTAAGGGACTGAACCTAGATTGCACGTGTGTCGTGTTTTAGCACGCTTAATGAAGCCTTGGACCGAGTGATCATGGACCGTTTCGAGTTTTAAGCTTTAATTCTAAACCGACGTTCGGTTGGTTTTTCAAGAAACCGGTTAAAAGGTTTTAGAGAATTAAAGTTTATTGGCGATTCGAGATCCGATGATCGTGCCATTTGTTTTGGAAGCTTTGATATATTTTTCTTAAGTGTTGGGTTAAGCTTGAGGACATTCGGGTTGCGAACGGGTCTCGGTTTTTAAGTTTGGGATCTTTACAAAACAACCTTGAGTGCTCGAGCGCTTTATATATCGCTCGAGCTATATATGTCGGTAGAGCATATATAGGCGGCATCTTGATTGGATTTTTTTTATTTCTAAAAATCTTTTTCTCTCCTCCATCTCTCTAGAACGAGATCTGGAGCATGGAGGGTCCATTTTCATGATTTGGGGTGCTCATGCTTGGATTCTGAAGTCGCACGGTGGATCAAGGAGTCGAGGGCAATGGGTTCACCGAGCTGGAATTCGATTATGAAATTTTTAGCTAGCCTCGTTTTGGTATTTTCTGCTTTAGATCATCTCACGAGGTAGGAATCGACCTACTCTTGAACTTTAGTTAATATATGTAATGGTATTTTCGCATTTTTATGCTTAAAGTTAGCTTTATATACTAGATATGCTTTTTCGGGCTTCGAACACATATTTTCTTGGAAACTTTTTATCTTTCCTTGGTCGTGAGCATGATTGGAACATATCTGTCTTTTTAGATTCGATTTTAGGCTACGTATCCCTAAATTGTGTTATTTGTGATATTTAGCAATTTTATGCTTTATCAGGCTTACAAATAACGGATTAGAAAACAAGTTGGTTTTCTGGCATCTATGAGTAGATTGTGATTTATCCTTGTTTTCGGATTCTTGATTGGTTAGCTGTAGCTAAAATCATGTACAAACGGGGTGGTTTCATTATTTTGGGCTTTTGGGCAAAGACAGGTTTTGGAGTGACTTTTTCCAAAACGGTTTCACCTTTTTGTAAAAATTATAATGTTTAGACCTTATGGTTCAAAGGTGGTGCTTTTGGGTTGTTTCGGTTGTACGTCTTTATGGAAATATAGCAAGTATAATTACCCTCTGGATTATTGACATACCATTAGAAAGTGACCATTAGGCTTGCCATAAACGTGATCGATGTGGACAGGAAGTATCGGTATTGATGGATGTGCCGGAGTAGGACGTGCTGAATCATTCAACTTGCCATACCATCTCACGGTATTATAGCAAGTATGGTTACCCACCAGGCTACGAGCGGATCGTTGGAAGGTAATTACTGGATTGCTATGGGCAGGGTCGATATTTGTTATCCCTGGTTTGGTGCTTAGGTTCCGGGTTGTTATCGTAGTTCAGACTACCAGATTGAATCCTTTGGTTATTGCTACAATCTTGTTATATAGGGAGTTGATATGTAATCTGTTTATATATCATTGCATGTCATGGAGACTTGAGGGGCTTTCATGATGGTTAACCCAGGGGATGTTCTGTCGGGTTTGGGATGGGATCCTGGGTGGTCGTATGATCATGCAGGCGATGTCCTGATATTTATGGTGCATCCCGTTCGGGTGAGTCCGGTACAGTTATGATTTACCATTGTTCTTATGCTTAGAACTGTAATATAACAGTCAGTTATACGTGGTATAATGGTTAGACATATGTTATAGTTTTGATATCTCGTTTTAGATATGGTTGCTGATATTCTGATATATCATGTTTAGACTTGTCGTTTAGACTTGTTGGGTATCTTATACTTATTGGAGAAGGGTTGTTGCTTAGACTTATTGTTTAAGTGCTTGGCTTTGATATAAACTACTTTTCTGTAATTATGATGATACGATAACTGTATTTTTGCCAATTTGGTTTAAACTTTATGTTCATATCGCATTTCATCCTCATAAAGCATGGTTAGTTCACTGGTAGTTTGTTTCCAATGTGCCTGTGGCTTACGTTGTCTCTGACAATACAGGTGATTGCAACAGGGACGTAGATGGCTGAGGAGGGAAGCTCTTGAAGATTTTTTTTATCGCTTTATAGCTTATGCTTTAATTTGCGTTGTTGGCAAACTGTTATGGCTTGCTTTCGGTTTTGGTAGTTGTACCTTGCGTTTAGACGCTGTTTGTTTTTAGGGACTGGGGCATCAGTTTATTTATTTATCCATTTTAGCATGTTTATATACTGCTTGTGGTGAGATCGATGTACCGGGTGGGTGATTTGGGTCTCGTTTGGCTGCGTTTATGCTTGGTAGAGATGCATGTTAGTTATGTTTTCCTTTGGTTTAAGAAAAATTGGTTTTTCTGGGAATTTTCGACAACCAGACTTTGCCTTGGAAATTTCGACAACCAGAATTTTCGGTTGTACCTTGGGAATTTTTGACAACAAGAATTTTTGGGAAACTTTTCATGTTTAGTATTTATGCTGTTTTCGGTATAAAATGCTTTTATTCGTCAAGGCATTGTTTGGGTTTGAAGTGGTTTAAAACTTAAAGGATTTTCGTAAGTTTTAATTGGTTAGTTTCGGCTTCGGCTTGATTTAAGCTTTCAGTTTGGTTTCCGCGGTTTGTTTCTAGTACGCCAGGTTTCGTGGCGTTACAGGCATGGTCTGTGGTGTGAGACAAGGTGTTGGGGTTTCACCCCCGGTCGCATGTGGAAGCGTGGGTTTCAAAAAAAAATTATTTTGATCGTTTTGAAAACCAAAGACACGTTCTTTACGAAACTAAAATATGAGGCGACATACAAGGATAAAAAATCATACAGTTGAAATCCCGTTGTAGGATTTCGAGATATCCAAACTGTAGGTGAGACCACCGCAGAATCTTCTTGCGTATATCCCGGCACGTATCGTCTCTGGCGAGTGGGCGCCGATCCGAGACGATTCCAAAAGGCTTCAATCACACACTAGTCTCACAATTCACGAAGAACGAATCAACGGGAGAGAGAGAGAGCACACAAGGGGTAGCGGCAATGGAGGATTCCTTAGGGTTTTTGGAGAAAAAATCAAGTCTTAAAAAAAACTTAGTCAAATTCTATATATTTCAAAGATATATAGAATTATCTCATGCTTATTTTAAGGAAGCAGAATCCCTTGAAATAAGCTAAAACCTCTCTCCTCTAACCACAATTAGGGCCGGCCATATTATCCTAAATATAATAATATAATATATTTTATTTCCTTGTATTTTTAATGTAAAATAAATACACAAAAATACTAAGTGTAT
>JAULLH010096616.1:0-14214 GCA_035668455.1 Sarracenia alabamensis
GCTTCTAGGCCTCGTCTCGGATCGGTGCCCACCCACCGGAGGCGAGTACGTGCAAGGGTCATACGTGAGAAGATCGTAGGGTGGTCTCACTCGTCTCAACGGTGTCGTGGATCTCTAGAAACTTTACTACAAACTTTCGACATGTATTATATTCCGTTTCTCGTATATCTTTGTCGATATTCATGATAAACGCAAACCAAAATGAATTTTACACCTCCTCCGCGGCCGGCTCCAACAGGGATGAGTGTCGGTGCGATCAGTGGGCACGAGGAAGAAGGGGGCAGGGTGGTTGTCAGAGGCTCGGGTGACGTAGACGTCGATGATGTTGGCATAGGGAAGATGATTACGTGGGCGATCGAGGAAGCCTCCGATATACGTGATCATCACCTCGAGGATGGACAGCTAGCGGTTGTAGTAAAGGGTTTAGAGTGTGCAGAGGTCTTCATTGTGGCGTTCATCTTTGTGTGAGAGGGCATAGACATTGGCTTTAAGGATTATCGATGAACCAAAGTCCGCCGTCAAACTCTCTATGGTGGGCGAAGAGTTCTCCTTGAGACGGGTGCCCTTCAGAGACATCCCAGGCCATCATCGGGAGTGTGATGTTGTCGGGGATCGGGTCAAGGTAATCGGTGGCTTCGTCATCGTCGTTGCCAAAAATGTTGAGGACTTCAGCGAGAAGGGGGCAATCGAGCTCAACATCGTAGCCGTCGACGTTGCTGAAGAGGATCTCAACTCGATTGCCATGAGGGTCGTGGTGGACCTCCCAGTGAAGGTTCTAGTTGAAGAGACAGACAACTCAGGTGACCGGCGACGGAAAAGGGCCAAAAAGGCTACCCAATCGGTGACCTTTTAGGAGGTCAATACTGAGCTGGGACTCAGGGCACTCATCAAGGAAGGGGTCCAGAACTGGGAAATGCATCATGCAGTGCAGAGCCATCATAAGCCAAAACCAAGATGGTACATGAGAAAATTCCCGTTATTGGCCAGGCTCTTCTTGCTGGCTATGGTTGCCTCGGCCTCGCGTACTCAGTTGGGACGACATCATGAGAGGGGTTGGTAGGTCGAGAAAGGTTTGTTTAGAGAGAGAAAAGAGAGTTTGAGAGATGGTGTGAGGATTAAGAGAGTAGTGGTGGCTTTTAAAGCTGCGGAGCGTTCGGACGTAACCAGGTACCTTTCGGACAGTTTTAAACCGTCGCGACGGGCGTCCCGATGGGTCTGCGCATTTTAAATCCTTACGCCTCTCTGAGGTGACATCGATTGGTGTTTTGTTCGGACGTTGAATGCCTATCCAGACGATTTTGAATTTGAAGGGACGTTTGACGGTTATGGGTTGACCGTATTTTTGGATTCTGTCTGAATGGTTTAGTCACGTCCGGACGGTAACATTTGGTCTACTGTTTTGAAATTTGAACCGTTATGTGACGTGGCATCCCGACGGTGGGTATTTCGTCCATACATTTTTTTTAACAGGAAGGCAATTTCTTAGACTTTAATAGACTAAAAGAAATTATCGAGACAAACGGTCTTTTTGTGAGGACACCAGATATCTCCACACTAATGACTATGTTACTTTAACATAGCAACAGATTGGTCATTTATACTCAGATTCCCAAGAGTTGGATTCCTTACAGTACATCCTCAATCTGATCTTCAGATTGATTAGGTCGATAGCTCGGGGCATTATGGCTAGATGTGTCTACAATTCCATGGAAAGGAGTCTCAACCTATTCAGTGGGCTTACTCATCCCTCTCTTGACCACTTTGGAGATATGTCGACCTCGGGAACAGTAATACACCATGAAACGTGTGTTGTAGTGGTCTACTAGCCTCTAACAACTTTTCATGAGGCAACATCTACAGAATCCGTGTCTCTTAGTTCCACATTTTAAGGAAAAGAGACTCTTGCCTTAGAACAACTCTTGCTGACTGGAGCTAGGCACACGATTCAATTAACCTCGGCGTGAGAAGAGGGCAACTCAGTCAAGAGAGTATTTTAGCATCTTCGGACTGAAAATTTTGAAAATTTTCAATATTTTCTTTCTTTCACTCCCCACAACTTGAACTATGCAACGTCCTTATTGGTGGAGTGACTTTCATCATTGGAAATACCTCTGGGTTCCCTCCAAGACAGGGCTAAGTTTAACATCTTCCACTAGACTTGGCCAGCTGATTACTCGACTGGTTGGGTTGGATCAGGGAGGTCTATCAATTCGGATGTAGGATATACTGATATAACTTCTATGTAAGGTTTAAGCCTTTGCTCATTGTCATTCAGGAAGTGGCCAATTTTTGGGTTGAACAGTTGGCAGGCACCATGTGGATAGACACGAGTCACCACATATGGGACTTCCCATCTAGATTGGAGTTTTCCAGGGAATAATTGTAACTTGGCATTGAATAACAAGATTTTATGATTGGGCTCGAATATCTTCCTATGGATATGTTTATCATAGAATGCTTTCATTCAAGCTTTGTAGATTCTGGCGTTATTATATGCCTTGTTGGGTAGTTCCCCTAGCTCACTGAGTTGTAATCAATGATGGGTGTCGGCATCAGGCATGTCTAAGTTAAACGTTTTGATCACCCAGTATGCTCGATGTTCTAGCTCGACGCAGATGGCAAGACTTTCCAAAGACTAGACGATATGGGGACATTCTGATTGGGGTTTTTTAAGCATTACGATATGCCCAAAGGGTGTCATCTGGCCTTTTGGACCAATCTTTTCTATTAGGACGAACGATTTTCATCAAAATATTCTTAATCTCCCTATTCGATACTTCGACCTGGACACTAGTTTGTGGTTGATATGGGGTGGCAACCTTATGTTGTATCGAGTAGCGTTGAAGGAGAGATGAAAAATATCTATTCAAAAAGTACATACCGTCGTCGCTGATGATTGCCCGTGGGAAGCCAAACCGAGTAAAGATGTTGCTTTGTAAAAATTTAACAACCACTTTGTGGTCATTTGATTTGGTTGTTGCGGCTTCGACCCATTTAGATACATAGTCAACTACGACCAGTATGTATTCGCATCCAAAGGATGGTGGAAATGGTCCCATAAAGTTGATGCCCCAAACGTCGAAGATTTCGACAATTAAGATTGGGTTCAGGAGCATCATGTCCTTTGTAGTCTTTGCACCAATCTCCTGGCATCACAGGCATTTCTTACAATAGTTATGGACGTCTTTGAAGAGCATTGGGCAATAGAATCCACTTTGTAGTACTTTATTAGCAGTCTTTTTACCACTAAAGTATCCTCCACATGCTAATGCGTGATAGAATCAGAGAATGCTTTCTACCTCATCCTCGAGTACGCACCGTCATATGACTTTGTCAGTGCAATATTTGAAGAGCTCCGACTCTTCCCAGAAGTAGTACTTTACTTGTGAGAAAAATCAGTCATTTTGCTAATTAGACCAATCGTTTGGGATGCGTCCTACCACCAAATAGTTGATTATATCAGCAAACCAGGGAGGATAGATAGTAGTGATCGAGAATAATTGCTCGTCGGGGAACGAGTCTCGTATAAGCACGTGGTTAGTGGGGGACTACACTAGGAGTCAGGAGAGATGATCGGCTATAGCATTTTTGGTGCCCTTCTTGTTGCAGATCTCAAGATCAAATTCTTGAAGAAGCAGGATCCAACGAATCAAGGGGGTTTTCTGTCTTTCTTAGCCAGCACATGTCTAAGGGCAGTATGGTCAGTGGAGACAATCACCTTAGATCATAGTAGGTATGATCGAAACTTGTCCAGCGCAAAAACTACTATCAGTAGTGCCTTCTTAGTGGTGGTATAGTTTAATTGTGCATCATTTAGAGTTTTACTGGCATAATAGATTGCATGAGGGACCTTGTTCTCTCTTTGTCCATGTACAGCTCCCACAGCATAATCAGAGGTGTCACACATGATTTCGAAAGGTATGGCCCAATTCGATGAATGCATGATCGGTGCTGTAGAAAAAGCATATCAGAGTTGTTCAAAGGTGCGCATATAATTATCATCAAATTCATATGTAGCCTCCTTGGCGAGTAGATCACAAAAGGGCTTCAAGATTTTTGAGAAATCTTTGGTGAATCTTCTATAAAATCCAGCGTGGCCTAAGAACGAGTCGATATGTCGCACAATTGTGGGTGGCGATAGCTTAGAGATAAGATTGACTTTAGCTTTATCCACTTCTATTCCTCTTTTGGAGACTATGTGCCCCAACATGATCCCTTGCTGGACCATGAAGTGACTCTTCTCCCAGCAAAGTACCAAGTTTGTCTCTTGATAGCATTTAAGCACAAGGGTCGGGTTTGAGAGACAGTCTTCGAATGAAGGACCGAACATGGAGAACTCATCCATGAATACTTCAAGGAATTTTTCTACCATGTCAGAGAAGATAGACATCATGTACCTTTGAAAGGTGGCAGGTGCGTTGCACAACCCAAATGGCATAAGCCTGTAGGCAAATGTGCCAAAGGAGCAGGTGAAGGTCATCTTCTCTTGGTCCTCGGGATACACAGGTACTTGGTTGTAGCCAGAGTAGCCATCTAAAAAGCAATAATAGCTTTGCTCAGCTAAATGCTCCAGGATCTGATCGATGAAAGGCAAAGGAAAGTGGTCTTTCCTTGTCATGGCGTTTAGCTTGCGATTGTCCATGCGGACTCGCCAACCAGTAGTTGTTCATGTAGGGATGGATTCTTCATTATCATTCAATACTACTGTAAGCACATATTTCTTCGGTACCACTTGCATGGGGCTCACCCATTTGCTATCTGAAATCGGGTAGATAATGCTTGCATGTAACAGTTTTACTACCTCTTGCTTAACAAATTCTTTCATGTTGGGGTTCAATCGCCGTTGCATTTCGTGTGTAAGCTTAACATCCTCTTCACAATGGATGCGATGAATGTAGAAGGACGGGTCAGTCCCTTTTAAGTCGGCCACTAACCACCCCATAGCTCCTTTGTGGGCTATAAGGACCGCAGTCAATTGCTCTTCTTGTACATAAGTTAAGTCTGAGGCAATTATGACTCGAAGGGTACTAGCAGGCGCAAGGAAGATGTACTTGAGTGAGCTTGGCAGAGGCTTCAACTCAAGTGCAGGTGGGGTTTCCAAAGATGGTATGACGGGTATGGATGAGAGCGGGGGCAGTTCCTCGAAGCGGGACACCCATGGAGGTGTGTCCACGTAATCTGTCGTTTCTAGCTTGGCTTTGTTTTCATCAATAGTTGGATCAAGCTCTAAAAAGTCTTCCCCAAAATAAGCCAAGCAGGCTTACAGGGGGTCATCGGTGAAGATGGTAGGCAATGCTTGTTGTGTTGCCTCCCCAATGTGGTCTATTTCAAAGCAATCGACTTCTAGTGCGGGATGGTGGGAGGCATGAAACACATTGAGCCATAGCTTCATATTACCAAAAGAGACGTTCATCACCCTAGTTCGGTAATTGATGCATACATTGGCTATGGCCGAAAATTGGAGTCCAAGAATAACAGATGTTTGTCTCCTCATATTTGTGTCCGGTTCAGTGTCTAGTACTATAAAGTTGACAGGGAACAAGAATTTATCAACTTTGACTAGTACATCCTTGATTATTCCTCATGGAACTTTAACTGACCTATCTGCCAACTAGAGGGTGATAGGGGTCGGTTTTAGGTCTCCAAGACCGAACTATTCGTATACGGAATATGGATTGAGGTTCATGCTAGCTTCTAAGTCCAAGAGTGCTCGATTGATTTGGTGATCACCGATCACACACAAGATAGTTAGGATCCCTGGTCTTTCAACTTTGGGACCAAATCATAGCTTAGGACAGAGGTAACGTGCTCGATTAGCAGCACTTTCTTTGGAACGCTCGTCTGTGTTTTACGCTTCTATGTGCATAGATCTTTTAAGAACTTAACGTAAGATGACACTTGTTGGATAGCATCAAGAAGGGGTAGATTTATTTTGACTTGCTTGAATAATTCAATCACGTCAGTCATTGGCAGTCCCTTCTTGTGTTGGGGTTCTTGTTGTTCAAGACAAGATGGGTATGGTGCCTTGGGTTCTTTTGGTATCGTCGGATGGACCATAAGTGCCTCCTCGAATGGATCTCTAGGTGGTAGTGCAGTAGTAGGCGTTTGGTGAATCGCTTCAGAGTCATTAGACACGTCTAATATTATTGGGGTAGGTACTGGCTGCATAAAAATGGTCTGGGTAATGCAGTAGTTTTTAGACTCCTCGACTATGGTCGGAGTTGATGTTGGTTGGGGTTTTTCTAGTAATGGCTGGGGTTCTAGCTCTTTTCTACTCCTCAAGGTCATAACAACCTTAGCTTGTTCGTGATAGACTTCACTGCTACTGGGGTTGTTATCGATAACCTATTGGCCCTTGGGGTTTGCCACAGGTTGACTTGGCAGTTTACCGTCCTCTCGGCGGTTTAGTGCGGTAGCTATCTGTCCTACTTATGTTTCCAGCTTAGCGATGGACTGAGAGTGAGAAATCAAAAGTTAGGTTTTCACATCCAGATCTTTCAAGGCTTTAAACATAGTTTCCTCAAAGCCAGGTGCTCGAGGAGTTGAGGCAGGTGCTTGTTGTGGGGGGCGGTAGGCCTGTTGATTGAAAGAGTTAACTGCGGGCCTTGGTGCCTGAGTCTATGGTGGGCTTGATTGTGGATTTCGCCAACTAAAGTTCGAATGATTCCTCTAACCAGGGATATAGATATTCGAATACACGTTATTGCCTGGTTAGGGAAATCCTTGAGCATGATTGACTTGTTCTTGAACAAAGTCAATAAATTATTCGGCTGCAGGACATTCGGTGACATAATGCGCTGGGATAGCACACAATGCATAGTCGTCTTGGACACTTGAACGGTCGTGCTACAGGAAGACTAGTGGTCAACGACATGTCTAGCTTTTCAGTGAGGGACTTGACTTGGGCCGTAAGATCTGCATTTTGGTTAACCTCATAAAGTCCTCTAGTCTTCTGAGTTATGAACCTGTCTGTGTGTGAGAGCGAGGCTTAATGTTGTGATCTCTAGCTCAATTTCTCAAGGTGAGCCCGTGCCTCTGTCTCGTTATTCATCATGAATGTGCCGCCACACGAAGCGTCGACGTATTGACGATGTTGAGGCAATAGACCTTCGTAAAAGTTCAGCACTAGTTGCCACTTCAGGACTTGATGATGGGGACAACTCCTAATAAGCTCCGGGAGACGCTCCCATGTTTCGTGGAAAGATTCTCCTTCTTACTGGGTAAAGCTCATGATAGCTCGACAAATTTGGTTCTTCTTGCCGATCGGGAAGAATTTTTTGAAGGAATTCTTACTGATGTTTTGCCCACGTAGTTATCGTCTTTGGTTCTATGGACTTAAGCTAGTGCTTGGCTTTGTCGCGAAGGGAAAACGGGAACAACTTCAAGTGCAAGGACTCCTCGGTCAAGTTGTTGAGTCTCATGGTGATGCAGTTCTCTAGGAATTCATCTATGTCTTAATAGGGATCCACATTGCTAAGCCCATGGAATAGGGGTAGTAATTTCAAGAGATTAGGTCTAATCTTGTAGTTACCAACCCCGACGTTGGGTGATGCTAGGCTGGTTATAGACTCGTAAGTTGTTGGGATGTAATAATCCATCAGTGCTTTGAGCTGTTGATCGGTCTAGTTAGCCTGATTGTTTTGTTGATTTGCAGGCGGAATAATCGGAGGGTTATTTCCATCGGCCATTGTGGGTGTGTGAAGTAGTACGGGAGTTCGGGGGAAAGGGCTCGGATAGAAGTTTGCTCTAAGGGTTCTTTCTATTTCAGGATCGAAAGGTGCTAAGTCATAAGGCAAAGAGAGCGGTGACCAAGTATACAATATAAGTACAGAAATAAATAAGAAACAACAAAGAAATTTTTTTTTTATCATCTGGACGAAAAAGGAAGAGCGTCCGGATGCTATAGGAAGGTTAGCGTCTCGACGGCTAAGTATAGCAACCGGACGTCACGGGTTCCAGAATTTAGAATTTTTTGTTTTTTGGGCAGAAAATTAAAAATTTCGAAAACTCGGACTAAAAAATAAAAATCTATCAAATAATTTTAACAACAATGTCCAAAACAAAAATAGGCGACTTCTCCCCGGCAATGGCCCCAAAAACAGGTAGTGTTCCAAATCGTTTAGTCATTAATCACGTGGACACTAAGATTATTTTATTTAATTTACCAAGATTCACTACTAACTAGGTAGATAGCTGTAAGTCTACGGTCGATCTCACAGGGAAAAGAGTTATTTTTGTTAAGATTTTGTTTAAATTATTTAATCACAAAAGGGAGTAAATCTTGGATTTGTTGAAAAATAGTTTCTAGTAATAAAAAGTAAATAAGCAATTAAATTAATTAATGAGATAAGTTCCACCTTAGGTTTAGAATCCACCTATACTTGGTAATCTAGTTTCAATATAATTCTTATTTTATCTAGCTTTCAATCAGATTAAATCCTATCGTGACATGACCGATATGGATATACAAGAAAGATAAATTTTGATTTCAACAAGGAATATCTTATCTGGAGTATAAAATGTCACAAGTTTTAATTTGAAAATCCCGAATCAAAAATATGGCATAGCCTATCCAGGATTCTAGCACGGCCCGTCTTATCTATGACATAACCTATCTAAAATCTGCATATTCGAATAGTTAAAACAATCAAGTAACACTCATTTAATGCAATCACAGAAAGCTTAAACGAGAATTAAATTAATTATGAAATATTCATAGAAGGGATTCAATAATATTGTTGCATAACAATCTGATTACAAAACATAATAAAATAAAGAATTAATCTACTCACGTGTTTCCAATTTTGGCTTCATCATCACCCGAGACAGAAGTAGGGCTTAGCCACACATGGTCGGGCAGGAGTCCACCGTCAAGTTGATGTCGATCGTTATCGACAGCTCCTCGGCGAGGCTCGGACCTTCTAGAGGTTACTTGTCCGGGGCCAAAGGGATGAGAGAACTAATATATAAGAGATGATACAAGAATTGAATTATCGGATGGTTTGGAATAAGGGACAAGGGCCCTATTTATAGTTTTTCTGAGCTTCCAATTTAGCAACTCTTGCATGGAGCGTCCAGACGGTATTCCCTCAGCGTTTGGATGGAAATTTCTTAGAGATCACCTCAGTTTCCTATTTCCAAGCATCGAGATGGTTGGCTAGTAGCGTCTGGATGGTCGGCGCTATGACTTCGGGATGTTTATTAATAGAGTCTAGACAATTGGCGTCATGAGCATCTGGGCTGTCATGGACAGGCGTCTGGACGTTCGGCATGAGCTTCAGGATGGGTGTCTTTCAGCATCCAGATGGTTTGTGTCACTTTTGTTGGTCTTCATTTGGTTGCATCATTTTTGTTGTTAAAGTGGCTGGTTTGTGGCTGTTTTGCGTTACTCCTCCAATTCCAGTCTTATGCACAAAAACGCTACAAAAACATATATTAGATAACAAATCTGGACTAACCTAGTGTAAATTAACGGGTTTAAATCGTCACTTTTGAGTGCCAATCAGTAACCGTAGGTTTTGAGACTTGTATTAGTTTCATGACCCTAGGCCTGGTTGTCTTGCCGTTTAGTCACTTAAGACTGTGTGACTTTTTATAGTCTCACACTCTTGCCTCTCAGCTAGTAGTTTCGGAGAAGTGTCCGATGTTACCACCCTCCGATGTGTCGTTGTTCTTACCTTTCTTAGGATCGGTAACTAGACCACACTTGGAGTCATAACCATAGATGTCCTTGTCCTAGCAGTATTTCAGAGTTCATCTTGATAATCATTCTTGTCATCATTCCAACCACCTTTCACCTGCACTGTGCTTGAATGCACACTTGGCCGAGGTATCTCGGAGACCTCTTTGATAGGGAGATCCGGACTAGTTCCCATAGACCGCATGCTACTGACAACCTCTGTTTGGATTGGGTATGGTGATACCCATAGAATGTTAGAGGGTGAGCTATCGCGACTTTGGAGTCAACAAGGGGATCAGGGCTCATCTCTCAAGATTAGAAGATAGGTTTTCTGTCGGGAGTTGTTGGTATTTCCTAGTCTTTCTATCTAGTAAACCTTTTGGCTTATAGTGTATAGTTTCCATCGTGTGTTGGTGCCATGGTTTTCATCCCGGGGAGCTTTCCTAGGGTTTTCACGTATATCGTGTCTTCTTATGGTTATTGGATGTTTATAGCTTATTCACAGCTTTATGTCGATGTTATAAATATTAACTTTAACTTGCTATCATGTTAAGTTGTATAATTAATTAATTGAAATTGAATAATTTTATTCTATCAGCTCCTAACATATTCCTCCCCATAGGTTAGTTTATCGGTTCGGAGCAAGACTTTCAATTGGTATCAGAGCAAGGTTCTCGCCCCATGGAGTCACGTCCTGAGTAGATTCTTCGCCTGCTATGAACATATTATATTTTTCAGATGAATCTGTGGCTACATGCCATTTTGAGTGTATTGGTCATCAATTGACCAACCCTCATCGTTTCTAATTGGATAGACCACACTATCCTTTTAGATTTGTGATTCATTAACTTTTTTTTGAATCACTTTCTTCTGCACACCATCACTTTCCCTGCCAAGTTTTGTCTTAAGTATGACTTGGTCCGTGCATTTTGTAGGAACCATAGGGACTCTTCGTGTTGGTCCTTGCATGTTGTCGGTGTGTGAACAATTTCCCGTGCCAAGACTTTCCTTGCGCAGTGAGCTGATACATCCATTGTACATCCCTTAGGTTTTCCTTAGGTGTTGTCCTCGTATCGTTTGGTTCCTTATAGCCCTCTTCCTTAGACCATGTGTGTCTGTGATAGGACTTAGTGTTTCTTGTTTCATCTAGTTTATTTTTTCTAGAGAGGTCGTATAGAGAGAGTATATATACTATGTATACTTATTTTGTTTCTCTTTCTTTTGCATGCGTGTGTGCTTAACATGCCCTTCACAGGTATGCATGTGTCATGAGATAACTATAACTCTTGCATAGCATGAACATTTGGCGTATTTTCATGAAATTTGGAATCCCCTCCCTTTATACAATCTTGCTTGCATCAATATCTTGAGTTAGTAGTCATGTTAACTTGTCTATTCACACACACTCATTGGGAGCTTTGTGCTTGTAAATCACAAGTAGGTTTCATATCTAATCATTATGTTATAACCATCCAGTCATTGACTTAGAATGACCTATGTTTGTGGTTTACCTATAAATGCTTTTCCTTATCTAGTTCCACATCTGAATGATCGCCTATTGTAGGTGTAAGTCGTTACTCTATGTGAGTAACCGCCTCCAATCGATGTAAGTCGTCATTCATGTGTTCCTCTCGATAATAAGAAAAATCTTTATTATCTATACCCATTTTGTGCTCGACAAGTATGAAAACAAAATAAACATATTAGAATGTCTTCACACGGGTTTATCTATGGGCAAGAGTACACGTATGTGTCCCATGGTTAATAAGATTAAGACTTGTGTTTATGTCTTAAGGTCCAAGTATTTTGGGTTTGCCTTTTAAGCTCAGGCATTATTTTTCATCCCCTTATGATAGGACTTGACTTCGTCTTGTGTTTTTGACAAGCACTTTGCTCCAAGCACCAAGTTCACTATTCACAATTGAATAGATAGTTTACATGAACTTTTATACTTGAGATGATATTTGCAAAATTGTATGTTGATATATAGGATTATCCACTTATCATGCAAATTTCTCAAGTTTTATGTTCTTGCATGTGTATTTAGCCATGCTTATTTCATATCCATGCTTATGATATGCATTTTATTGTATATTTGTTTTTGCATGTGTATTTAGGGGTTTCTCTGACTCTAGGGGATAGTTTGAGGATGTAAGTATATATGACTATTAACTCATTCTATTTGAGTGTGGGTTAAGTTAGGGGGAATGACTACCTTGAGTATATCCTCAAGATTTTAGGGTAAACAGTTAGCATAAAACTGAGTCATATACCCTTCTGGAGAAACAGGGGTCACCCTAAGCACTCGAATGCTTGTACCCTCATATTGGTGAAATGAAGCGTTCCCCCTCCCTTCGTCTCCTCTTTCCCCTTCGTTCCCCTCTTTCGACAGTGGCTAATTTCTCTATCCACGCCATCGTCCCATGTACACAATCGTTGGTACTCTCTCTCTCCGTATTATGATTATTCGGATTTCTCCACCCCGAAACTGTAAGTGAGGTTATAACAAATTTATCTTTAGATAAAGGTTTACTCTTCTAGTATGTGCTGTCTCTCTCTCTTTTCCCACGGCTTTAGTCCCTCGCCAACCACTGATTCTTCTGTTGGTTGTGTCGCTCTTCTTAAGTCTAGCGACCATCAGTATTATCGTTTTTCTCGCGGGAGGACAGGGAAGTTCCCACAAGGGGCAAGGATCTTGTCGCAAGCGGAAAAGTGCATCTATGATAAAAGATGCTGACCGCCTTCCCACAGAGGCCGCTCGTGAAGCCTACGTGGCACTTGAACACCATGACACCCTTATGGAAAGAAACATCCACTTCAACGGTTTCGTCCAAATTGGGCTCACTACCCAGTTCGAACAACACAAGTGGTTTAGGTTAGGTTGGAGTCATGGAATTGTCTATCCAGAGATGGTCCGGGAGTTCTACTCTAACGTGACTAAGGTTGACATGGATACTTACTCTATTAGCATTACTATTAGGGGTCCTAATCTATGCTTCACCATGAGGGATATCGTGAATACGTATCACATTCCTCGCGTCGAGTCCCCCCAGTATCCTCTCTCAGATGATGATAAACCTAGTCATATTGAGGTCTCCCGGGAACTGTCGAATGGAGCCTTTAGTTGAGTAATCACACTTTAATCCTGGCATCTTGCCTCACATTACTGTCAATTACATCCTATTTGGGCTTCTATCATTGATCCCACTGGACATACATCAAACATCCATGTCTCTCATGCCGATCTCCTCTATGCTGTAGGCAGAGGATACTCATTGGATTTGTCCTATCATATGTGGTTCGTTATAATGTCCTACTCTCGATGCCCACCAAGTACGTCTGTTATTCCTTATCCCTCTCTCATCACTCATTTCTACATCACCAATGTTTTGCCTCGTTTTTCCCAAGAGCCTACTCGGCATCTTCTGAATGATATCACTCTTCAATATCTCTCTTGGAGCAGTGATCATGTCCATTATGATGAGTCTGCCACTCTTGTGAGTGAGCATATCCAACCTGACCCTCCACCTCTAATGCCTAACTTATCGGCTAGTCACCCAGCAGATGGTGAATGACGGCACATGGTTCCCCCTCCCGAAAATGATCTACCTCTGGACAAGGAGCAACCAGTGAACTGTGTATCTCAGCAGCGACATGCATCATCTGCTCCAGCCCCACTAAGTAATACCCCAGCTATCGATCCCTCTTCTCTCTCCCTCTGTCTTACCAGTCAGGTTGATCCATTTCGTGCCCACCTAGACACTTGACTAGATAGACTCGAAAAGGATGTGCATGATATAATCAACTCACAAAAGTCTTTACGGGCAGAACTTCAGTTGTCTAAGGAATAATGCCAGTAACACCTGAAACTAATTATGCAGGCTCTCAAAAGCATCTATGAGAGAACATCAAGACTTCTATAACCACCTCTAAGGTCTCATGTCAGAACCAATGAGAGCAACGACAAAAATAAGGGTCCCTCTCAAGCTGCTTTACCAACCACTGGAAATGGAGGCCTCTCTCAAGTTGTTATACCTATTGGCAACAATCTATCTATGTCTCAGGTGAAAGACACGAGCAATGCCAATACCATCTCATAATTTCCTCTCACACCCTTTGTCCTTCTGAGAGAAAAGGGGTCGAGATGTTAGTTATATAGTTAGATGTATATTCAAGCCAGAAGTATGTCTTTGCCTAACTACTATGGAGAGATGTTATCTTTTGTGTAGTTAGATGTATGTTTAGTCAGACATATGTCTATGCTTTGCCTAACTACTCTGACATGTTATTATTGTTATATTATATATCTGTCTCTTTCGTTTATGTATGTTATTACCTGTAATTTTATCCTACCATAATCAACCCTTAATTTGCATTTATGTTTATTGTATCACATATATGCTTCACTTTGGTTTTGATTTTCATGTGCAATGAGCATGTACATGCTGATTATACAAGGCTTTGCAGATTAATTTAAGACTTTGAGTATAAATGTAATTTATTCTCTTTGTTTCTCTTTTCTTATGCTATCCCAA
>JAULLH010097707.1:0-21087 GCA_035668455.1 Sarracenia alabamensis
AAGTTAAGTTCAAAACATTTTAAAAACTTTATAGGAGAAAATGAATATTTGTTTTAGTACCCTTATCTCCTGAAATTGCATGGAAACACAAATCAACCATTAGTACAAACAAATACAATTGTTTGTTATATGTCAAAACAAGGATAATCTTGATTTAAATAGCCCTTGGGCCAACAGCTTGTTTTTGCATCTTTAAATTCTCCAATGGCTAGTTTAACCTCTTTAACGGATATATTTTGGCTCCTGCCTTTATATACATTTATAGAAGAGAGAGAAGAATAAGAGGAACTATAAGAAATATAAAGAAGAACATTCTTCCCCGTCAAGAACAAGTTCTCTGTGCTTTTTATCTTTTACATTCTCTATTTTCATTCAGAAAATTTCTAAATTACACTTTGAGCCGAAAGCATTTATCTTTTTATTTTTGAGAGAGAGTTTAAATTGTATGTGAGTTTAATATTGTTGTAATCATCTCAACTAAGGAGAATATTAACTATAGCTACCATAAAGCTCTAGGTTCCGCTTCACTATTAATGAAGAAGGTGGTTTCGATTCACCCACTCAAGAATCCGTTTGAGGTTTCTCTTCATCATTAAAAAAAAGAAGGTGGTTACATTTCACCCGATAGAAGAATGTGGTTACGATTCACCCACTGAAGCAATCCGTTGTACTATGGTTTCGATTCACCAATTGAAGAATCTGTTAGTGAAATTCCTAAGGTGCTTGGGGAGTGGACGTCGGTCAAGTTGACCGAACCACTATAAATCTTGTTTACATCTCTCTTCACTTAAACTTTTACTTTTCAGCATTTTAATTTTCTGCTCTTATCTGCTATCTATTTTCCACACCTTTTTGATTGCTTAAAAAGAGTTTATGAAAATGTTTTTATAGTTTTCCAATCAACCCATTCACCTCGCTTTGGGTTGATCTTTGTGGGCCAATAGCAACCTCCATGGCTAAGTTCTCTCTCTCTCTCTCTCTCTCTCAGGTCTTGATGAAACTCGAGTCTTGTATTTTAGTAGTAGATTATATTTTTATTTATCTTAGTTTTATGATTGGATTTGTTATATGATTATATTTTTGATATCGATGACGTGCTTGATCATTAGATTTGTATTTTTTATATATTATAATTTTCATTTAAGCGTTTTGTGATTGCATTAATGTGGGTCATATTACCGTGCTTATTGATATTTGAATACATGAATGTGAGATAGTGTATGCCTTGATAAAATGATTTGTATTTCGGACGACTCGTGTTATAATCTTGGATAGGGTATACCAGGTTTGAGATTCGGGATTTGTATTGTATAACTTGAAATATCATATACTTTGATGTGACGGATCATAAACTGGATGACCCATGCCATATTCTTAGATAGGATATGCCTTGTTTGTAATCCATATCTATATTTCTTACTATCCATATCACTCTTGACATGATATGACATATCCTACTTTAAAACTAAATAAAATAGAAATTAATTCAAACTAGAATCCTTGTTAGAGGTGAATGTAAGATCTAGGTAATCTTTCTCAAAATTAATCATTCTCAAATTGTACTTTCTCGTAATTTAACTTTTTAGTTTTTATTTACAGTTTCTTGCATTTTAGAATTGCAGTTAAAAAAAATATCCAACATTTTATTTTAAATAATTAAATTGAAATGTTGTGGTTAAATATATTTATATTTGATTAAAAGCAGTTATAATAGCCTCAAGGAAATAATACAAGGATTTTCTTCTATTATACTAAATAGTATAAAATCTTGGTAATTAAATTGGTATGATACGACAATGCATCAGTTTTTGGTACCAATGCTGTTTTTGGTAACTCCATATAAAAATTATTTAATCAAAAATTTTATTTTTAATTTCTGCTTTTATTGAATATATTTATTTTGAATTTCAATTGAAAAATCAAAATTCAGAAAATTCTAAACCTGCAATCATCCAGATGTAAACCTTCTGGAGTGCCATCGTCCGAAAGTTGACCCCTTCCATCTGGATGTCCTTAGATTTTCTACATTCTATTATTCTATTTTAGGGATAAAAGTGTTTTATGCTTGGTCAACATTTTTTTCTTTGTGACTTAACACCTTTTGACCCTAAAATCGAACAAATCTTTGGTCATAATCGAGCAATCGCAAACTCTTTTCCTTTCACATGATCTCCCGTGATTAACCAAACATCAACCATGGCTGTTGACCCCACTACTAACACACGTGGTACCCAAGTCAGAAATCATTAAGAAAATCAGGGTAATCTAATAGACCAGCAATTGAAAGCCCTGATGGAATACTATATTTCAACAACATATGAATCCCTGACCCGTTTAGTGCCACCCGAAATTAGAGCTGACACGTACAAAATATGACAGAATGTCTTACAGATGCTACCATTATTTCATGGTCACATCACTTAAGATCCATATAAACATATTGAAGTGTTTCTCAAAATATATGTGATAATGAGGTTTAATAATCTATCCGAGGATACCTAGCATATGAAGATATTGCTATTCTTCCTCTAAGACAAAGCCAAGAATTGGCTTAAGTCCCTTGAACCAAACACGATAACTTCATGGGAAAAACTTCAACATGAATTTCTTAAGAAATTCTTTCCTATTGGTAAAACAATTCAGATTCGATGCGCCATCATGAGTTTTATTCAACATGATGGCAAGACTTTTCATGAAACTTGGGAACGCTTCAAGGATCTTATCAGAAACTGGCCATATCATCATGTCCCTAAGTCACATCTTGTGAAAAACATCTATGAGGAATTGTGACCCCAACATCGTCAATAAAATGACGCTATGTGCGATGGCGCATTTATGATGAACAATGAGACCGAAACGTGGGCCCATCTCAAAAAGTTGAGTGAAAGATCATAACACCAGGCTACGAGGTGAACCAAAATGTTGACCTCACCAACCAAATAATGTCCTTGACCTGAAAATTAGATCAATTGTTGACCATTGACATGCTCGTAGCCCAGCCACCCCACCAGTTATTCTGGACACTTGTGTATTATAGGCCAATCCAACACATTATGTCGTAGAGTGTCCATCTACTAATCAATTGCCGATCTTAGTTCAAGTGTATGTAAATGCCGCCCAGGGATTCCCCAGACCTGGTAACGACCCAAATTCTATTACGTACAACCTTGGGTGGAGGAATCACCCGAACTTTGGTTAGTAGACACAATAGCCAATACCTGAAATCCTACCGAACCAGACACCTAGGCCTATATACAACATTCCCTAAAATCAATCGACGTATCGTCCTCAACAACAAGTACCTGCTCCGAGCCCCGAGCACCAAGGTTTAAGGAAATAGTTCTTACCTATCGCAAATCCAAAGGGCCAATGTGCATTGGAAAGCATCTCGAGCAACAATGGTGTATACACTAGAAAGTGACGATTTATAGGTAATTGACGTTGGTCATTACCTATTCTGAAAGCGTCTCATGTTCTATAACCCCACCCATCGATCCATTTGAGGAGTCACTTACGACCCTTGATCGGTACTTAAAAGTGACGATTTAATCCCGTTATCTACACTAGGCTAGGCTTGAGATATTATTTAATATTGTGTTTTCGTAGTATTTGTTTTGTTTTAGACAGATTTTTGCAAGGTGATGAAAAATGCAACAAAACAACAAAATAAAGAAAACAGGACGAAAATATGAAGAAAAATCGAAACATGACACTTTACCGCCACTCCCATCAGGATATAGACTCCATTTCTGTCCGAACGGTGTCGCCAAAAAAATTATAGTTTGAGAAAATAACAGTTTCCAAAAATATATAAATTGACCCCCAAAATCCGTCATCCACCTCCAGTGACAAAAATCCAACTTTTTCTCGAATATTCAACTTCCAACCCCCATCGAGCTACCACTGGAAGGTTTGACCCTCAACAAGAAGTTACTGATGGATGCTCGGGACCCCGATCAACAACTCTAACATGGATTCCTATCCAATCATGTGTGGCTAAGTTCCTCATCTACCTCGGGTTGTGATGAAACCTAAGCACTGTATTTTAGAAGTAGATTAATTCTTTCATTTTATTTTAAATTTTTAATTAGATTCATTAGATGACAATTTTAATCCGTGACATATTTTGATCGTTGAAAAATTATTTCTTTTTAATATATTTAATTTTCATTTAAGTTTTGTGCGATTGCATTAAATGTGGGTAGTATAACCGTACTTATTTGTCAATCGAATACTCAAATATGAGATATTCTATGCCATGGATAAGATAATTTGTATCTGAATAAGTCATGTTAAATTCCTGGATAGTGAATGCCATATTTGAGATTCGAGATTTTAATTGTATAACATGAGATATTTTATTCTATTGACGAGACGGATTATGCTTCGGATAGTCTGTGCCCTGTTTTTAAATAGAATATGTCGTATTTGTATGTAAATCTATACTCTTGAATATTCATATTGGTTATGTCATAATAGGATTGAATCTAATAAAAGGTTGGATAAAGTAGGAATTAATTGAAACTAGAATTTTAGGTGAAGGTGGATTCTAAACTTGAGGTGAAACTTTTCTCTTAAAAGAACTCTTAATCTTAATCTTAGTTTAGTTTAGTTTAGTCTAGCTAGAAGTTATTTTATTTCAGAATTCTTTTTATATTAAAAATCCAAGATTTAATATTTTTGTTTTTATAATTAAATTAAAAACATCAAAAGATTAAATAATATTTAGCTACCGCATGTTCATCGTGGGAACTATCTCGACTTACCGCTAACTACCTGTTTGTGATAAATCTTGATAATAAACTTGGTACGGGATAACATGTACCAGTTTTTGGCGCCGTTGTCGGAAAATATTTTTGTAAAATCATTATAAAGCATTATTTATTCTGGATTTTTTCAATTTAATTATTTTTATTTTTCTTCTCTGGTTTTCATATTTTTTGATATCGTTTGAAAAATAGAAAATCATAAAAAATCAGAAACGCGTTCTCTGTTCGGATGCTGACCTTGTTCCGTCAGGGTGCTCCAGTCTGATACCACCCAGATGCTCCCTTCTTTCGGTTCGGACGGCTGAAAGTTCAGAGCCTTTTCTCTTTTCCTTTCTGGATACCAATAGTGTATGCTTGGTCACTGCTACTTACTGTGTGACTTAACATATTTTGATTCCAAAATTGAATGCACTTGTAGTCTAAACCGAGCTACCGTGAGAGCAACTCTTTTCCTTTGATCTCCTACACCAGCTCACACACCAACAATGGTTGACGATCCAAATGGTAATCCTTTCGATAACCGAAAAAATGATCCGGCCAACTTAGAGAAACAACTACTCAAAGCTTTGATTGAATATTACATTCCAATAGCTTACGTGTCTAGTACCTACATTGAGCAATCCAACCTTAGACTGGCAACTACGAGATCAAGACTAACCTTTTGCACCTACTACCTCTATTTTAGGGACGTAGCAATGAGGACCCCTATAAACATATAGATGAGTTTCTCGAGGTCTGTTCTACCATAAGACTCAAAAACTTGCCTGAAGAAGCCAAACACATGAAGTTATTTTCGTTTTGCCCCCGAGATAAAGCCAAGCATTGGCTCAAGCCTCTAGATCCAAATGCATAACAACATGGGCTAAACTTCAATAAAAATTTCTCCAAAAGTTTTTTCCCATCGGAAAAACAAACCAAATCCACAAAGCCATTATGAGTTTCATTTAATTGGAAGGGGAGACTATTAAGGAAACATGGGAATGACTCAAGAAGTTGATTAGGAGCTGTCTTTATCATGAAGTCCAAAAATGGCAGCTAGTTTCAAACTTTTATGAAGGTCTTCTACTCCAATATCATTAATACCTCAACGCCACGTTTTGCAATGCATTTATGATGAATAACGAGACAAAAGCCTAGACCCATATTGAGAAATTGATCGAAAGCTCATAACACCAAGCTTTGGTCTCTCGCACAGACAAGACAGTGTTCCAAAAAACCAGATGACTCTATGAGGTAAATCAAAACGTGGATCTTACCAACAAAGTAAAGACCCTAACTGAGAAACTAGACAAGCAGTTAAGCATTGGATTGCTTATAGCTCAGCCACCCCCGCTAGTTATGCAGGACGTCTATGCCTTATGTGCTAGCCTGACACATCATGTCACTGAATGTCCCTCAGACGAGCAATTTCCCGACTTTATTTGGGAGCAGGTTAATGTCACATAAGAATCCTCCAAACCAGGTAACAACCCATATTCCAACACCTATAATCCCGGCTAAGGAAATCACTCGAACTTTAGTTGAAGAAATCAACAACGTGTAGCTGGTCAACCACCGGCTCAGGCACCTAGGCTTAACTTCAACAATTCTTTTAATCAGCATGCCTATCATCCTCAATAATGAAAACCTGCATCAACTCCTTGAGCCTCAGGCTTCCAATAAACTATTTTGAAAGCTCTAAAGGACTAGGATGTGAAAACTTAACTTTTGAGTTCTCATTCGCAGTCTATTGCCAAACTAGAAACTTAAGTCAGGCAGATAGCTGTAACACTCAACTGTCGAGAGGACATGAACCTGCCTAGTTAGTTAGTGGCAAACCCAAAAGGCCAGTACATCATAGATAGCAACCCCAGCAGTAGTGATGTATATCACAAGTAAGCTCAGGTCGTTATGACCTTAAGAAGCGGTAAAGAGCTAGACACTTGACCATTACCAACCAAACCTTACCCATTACCAAACCCACTAACAGTTGATGAGTCATCTAATGATTTCGATACTACACAGCCGACTCCGACAACACTTGATATATCACTACCACCTACCGATGGATTTGAGGAGGCATTGATGGCCCCTCCAATTACGCCCTAAGAACCGAAGGCACCCTTCCCATCGTGCCTTAACGAATCTTCTCCGCAGTGTAAGAAGGGACAAGATATGATCGACGTGCTTGAATTATTCAGGTAAGTCAAAATCAATCTTCCTCTTCTTTAATATCCAACAAGTACCCTCCTACACTAAATTCGTCAAAGATCTATACATCCAAAAGCGTAGGATAAAAACAAGTATCCCCAAGAAAGTACTTCTAATTGAGCACATTAGCTCAGTTCTTAGTTATGATTTGGTCCCAAAGTTAAAAGACCTAGGGATGCTCACCATTTCATATGTTATCGACGATCATCAGATTGATCGAGTATTACTAGATTTAGGAGTCAGTGTGAATCTCTTTCCATATTCGATATATGAGAAATTTGGACTTGGTGAACTAAAATCAACACCTATCACCCTTTAGCTAGCAGATAGGTCAATTAAAGTAGCTTGAGGAATCATTGAGGACGTACTTGTGAAAGTTGACAAGTTCCTCTTCCCCGTTGACTTCATTGTACTTGACATCGAACCTGACTGGAATACATGGAGACAGTCCCTCGTCATACTAGGATGCCCCTTTTTGCCAGCAGCCAACACATGTATCAACTACCGAATTGGGGTGATGGATGTCTCATTTGCAAGTATAAAGTTCAGACTCAACGTATTTCATGCCTCACACCACTCATCTATGGAAGTTGATTGTTTTTTAATTGACAAAATAGAAAGGCAACATAGCGGGTGGTTCATTTTATTTTCACGGATGACCCATTGCAAGCCAGCTTGGCCTAGATTAGAGAAGATATCCTAGAGCTTGACCCGATAATTGATGAATCTAAAGCCGAGCTTGAAATGGTAAACTAGAAAGACATGCCTCCACGGGTGTCACACTTTGAAGACTTTCCTCCACATTCATCTGTTCCCGCTATACTATCCCTTGATGCTCCACCAGGACTAGAGTTGAAACCTCTCCCTAGCTCACTCAAGTACATCTTTTTGGGATCAGACAATACTCTACTAATCATTATTGCTTCTGACTTGACATCTATACAAGAAGAGAAATTGACCGAGGTTTTGAAAGCTCACAAGGGAGGCATTGGCTGGGCAATAACTGATTTAAAAGGTACTGATCACTCCGTCTATTGAAGCAGGGCAATGGAAGGAAAGAAAAACTTGTTCGACGTGACCGTAAAAAATGGTGAATTGCGTTTTTCATGAAAAAGTCGAATCAAAAGCGACTTAAAATATTTATTTCCTCGTAGAAACTTGTAGTGATGATTCTAGAACTCCAAATGATGATGTAAGACAACCCGATGACCATCTCATGTATAACCTGATGCACGTCGCGTACTCGATGTGTAGGCACTGACCTGTACACGCTCTTGGTTTCGAAACACATTGAGGCTCTCTGAAAAATTTGCAGAAAATTCACAAGAAGAGTGAGAGGGGTGGCGACACACTAGGAGAGGGAGAAAGAGATGTGAGAACTAGGTTATATTTTGTTTTCTCTAATGTGTATATATAAAAATATAGACACAATATTTATTTAAGTTAATATATATATTCATCTTCTAAATAAATTATGGAGAATATAAATATTCCTACCTAAAATAAATTCTCTCATATATGTATATACAAAAATATAGATACACTTTCATTTTATTTTAATACATGTATATTCTCCCTCCTAAAATAAAGTAGAGAATATACATATAACCAAAAATAAAATATCCCATCCTCCTTACCATGCCCGGCCAGACTTGGCCACCAAGCAAGTGTCAAAAGACCAAAATGCACATGTCCATTTAATTTAATACCTCGATCATCCCGGTGAAAAATTTAACGATCAATTTAAATTAAATAAATTTCGAAATCATAAATAATACAATGCATATATTGGGCTACGTGAGGGATAGCGAGGAAGTATAGGATCCAGGCTAACAGTACGAGAAAACTGGATCCCTAACTCAATCCCTGACTGAACTCTCAGTCCTAACTCGAATTATATCTCGAGTTTCTTATTATCATTTGCACATAAATATTTCCACGTTTAATAAATGGATTCCCGACAATTGAATTATATTACTAATAACCCGATTCAATTATCCTCGCAACTGTGTCACTTATCCTTTTGATATGCCGAACCAAAAGATCCACTCGCGAGTTTCGACATCATCAAACCCATATGAAAAGCACATGAGGGGGAACTTCTCAAAGCACTGCGCATCATCACGTCGGGATTAAGAGTTCGTGCAATACATGATAATATAGGATGTTGATCAATTCATATAGTCAGTATAGAATTGATCATCCTATTGATCCCGCTCAATACTCTCTAAGTGTAGTAACACACCATGCTCGAACACTGAATTCCCACACCTGAATCCGTCTTGTTCGACCTAGCCAAGACCGTCTACTTTAACGATGTGCTACAATCGTGCCAATGGTTTATCCAGGTCTATTGCGACTGTGAGCCTATCTGTATATGTTGTCAGAACCTTTGAGCAGATCATCTGCACATCATGCACGTAGTAAAATACTGGACAGAAAATATGGACTATGCATTCATTTATCATACATACAACAAATATGAAACTATAAATGGAATAACCTCTTAATTGTTTCTCATTAATATACTAGGAATCAAAGATATATAATACATAAAAGCTTGACTTTTAAGTATACTATCATAACAATCTGCCACTTATACTCAAAGCCATGTAGGTACATATCTAACACCTAACTCTTCCACTTATACTCGAAGACCCTGTGAGACAATGCCTTTGTAAAAGGATCCACTAGTTTCACCGCATATGCTATCTTGGAAACAATCACGTCTCCACACTACACGATCTCCCAGATGAAATGGTACTTCCTCTCTATGTCCTTTCCTTTCTTGTGAACTTTTAGTTCCTTCGAGTTTGCAACCGCTCCACTGTTACCACAATAGAGTACAATGGGTGACTGCATCGAGGGTACCACATCCAAGTCGAATAAGAAGTTTTCGAGCCAAACTGCCTCCTCAGCTGCATCTGAACCTGTAACATATTCAGCCTCTATGGGAGAGTCAGCAATGCAAGATTCCTTGACGCTCGTCCAACTGGTGGCTCCTCCTCCCAAGGTAAACACATATCATGAGGTGGACCTCGTAGAACTCTATCTATCTGAAAATCAGAGTCTTTGTACCTGAGGGGTACAAGACTATTTAATTGGTACACCAACAAATAATCCTTAGTCCTTTTCAGGTACTTAAGTATATTTTTGACCGCAGTCCAATGCTCTTCCCCTGGATTAGACTGAAATTTACTTACCATGCCAGCGACATAATAGATATTTGGTTTAGTATAAAGCATGACATATATGAGACTTTCCACCACCAAAGCATAAGGAATACCTCTCATCCTCTTTATCTACCGAGGTGTCTTAGGACACTAATTCTTAGATAGAGTGATTCCATGTTTGAAATGAAAAAATCCTTTCTTGGAATTTTTTATGTGAAAACGAGCAATTATGAAGTCAATATACTGGGCCTGTGATAAGCCCAACATCCTACATGATCGATCTCATATGAGGTTGATCCCGAGGATTTGGCCAGCTTCTTCCAAGTCCTTCATGTCAAATTGACTTGATAGCCATACCTTTACCGAATATAACAACCCCACATCATTTTTAATGAGGAGAATGTCATCAATATATATGACTCGAAATATCACATTGTTCCTCTCCTTTTCCAGTATACACAATACTCGATAGGACACTGATAAAAGCTGAAGATTTTGATCACCTCGTCAAATCGAGTGTTCTAAGACCTTGATGCTTACTTAAGTCCATAAATGGATCTCTGAAGCTTGCACAACATGTGCTCATAGCCCTTTGTTATAAACCAGTATTGCTACATCATATAGATGCTCTCATAGAGACTTCTATTAAGGAATGCTGTCTTGACATCAATATGCCAAATCTCGTGGTCGAGATGCATAACAGTAGATAAGAGAATCTAAAGGGACTTAAGCATAGCCACCACCAAGTAGGTTTCCTCATAACCGAACCCTTCTTTCTAAGTAAAACCTTTTGCAACAAGCCTAGCCTTAAAGGTTTCTACCTTCCCGTCCACTCCTCTCTCTTTGTTGTAGATCCATTTGCACCCGATGGACTTTATTTCATCAAATAGTTCTACAAGTTCCCAGACTTAATTAGAGTACATGGACTCTATCTCATATGCCATAAAGTTTTTCCATAAATCAGCATCTTTGTCTTGAAGTACTTCATTGCAATTTTGGGGTTCTGTATCAAGTTCTTCTAGGATCTTGTTGTCAGACTCTCCCAAGAACGTGAACCTGTTGGATTGGCGAATAACCCTTCCCACTACAATGAATCCCTTCCTGTGCACTCACGATAGGTGGTATCTCTTCACATGCATTAGGTATGTTTTTCGATTTTACCAAATTATCATTCCTAACCTTTTCAAGAACAACTTGCGATCGGGGTTTGTGGTTTATTACATAATCCCCTTTCAAGAATCTTGCATTTGTGATGATGAATACCATCTGATTCATAGGATTATAAAGGAAAACACATTCTGTTCCCTTGGGGTATCCTACAAAGAAATAGATTTCTGTCTAGTTCCATCATACTTACATCTCCCACCAACACATGTGTTGGGCATCCCCATATCCGGTAATGCTTATGACTTGCCTTATGACCAGTCCACAACTCTGATGGGGTATCGGAACTGCCTTAATAGGTATCAAATTCAGAATATAGCCACTCATCATAAACCTTACCATCTCCTTGAGGGACCTATTTCTTCTTTCTTCTACACCATTCTGCTAAGGCATCCCCGGTGTAGAGAATTAAGATGTGATCCCATGTTCTAATAAGTAGTTCTTGAATTCCCCAAGAAGGTATTGACCACCATGATCAGATCGTACGGTTTTTATACTCTTAATTGTCTGCTTCTCTGTTCCTGCCTTAACCACTTTGAATTTTTTAAATGTTTCGGACATGCGGTGAAGCAGGTAAATGTATCCATACCTGGAGTAGTCATCAATAAAAGTAACAAAATAGTCATACCCACCTTTTGCCTAGATATTCATGGGACCACATACATCAGAATGAACCAGTTCTAAGACTTCTTTGGCTCTAAGTCCCTTAGCCGTAAACTGCCTATTGGTCACCTTACCCTCTAAACATGATTCGCAGACTGGAAGTGTCTCCACTTCCAATGAACCCAAAGGTCCATCTTCTACCAGTCTTTGTATACATTTTAGAATAACATGACCTACACAAAGATGCTAAAGCAATATTTGGTTTAAGGAAGAATCTTTAATTTTTGGTGGTAATACACGTAAGTTATTCATCTCATTCACATTATTAGTAGTAATAGAAGTGTGTAAAATGTAAGGAGCATTCTCTAATGTATTATGATAGATAAATTGTTTTCCAACCATAATATTGCAATAATAATTATTTTAGGAAACATAATATCCATAATTCCCTAAATAGGAGACTAAAAGTAAGTTCCGCTTGATTTGAGGTACATATAATATGTTCCTTAACTCTAAACACCTATTTATACTAAAATCCAAAATTACATCTCCCATTGTTATAGCAAAAACCTGGGAGTCATTCCTTATCCGCAGATGGACCTCGCCCTCTCTAAGCTGTCTGTTCACTTGGAATCCTTACAAAGAAGTGTAGACATGATTAGTGGCTTCTCTATCTACACACTAGGTTTTCGTAGACACAACTGCTAAATATGATTCAACAAGTAAAGAAAAGGAAATAGCTGTAGCTTACTTATTCTTTCAGTCAGGACAATCCCTCTTCCAGTGTCCTGGCTTCTGACAAAAATAACACTTACCCTTAAGTGCCTTTATCTTCACCTTGGTAAGTGATGGCTCAACCATTCCAATCTTACGTGCATTTCCCCGCTACTGACCTTTTTTCTTCTTTTCTCCACCTTTCGGCTAAGAAGATGAAGCATCTTTAGCAATAAATGCATGGGCTGACTTACTGATAACACCTTCCACTACCTGAAGTTCCTTCAACAATTCTGCTAGAGAAAAACTAAGTTTGTTTGTTGTATAGTTGGGGTGGAATTGCTGAAAAGAATTAGGCAATGACTGCAACACGATATCAATCTAGGTTTTCCCATTGATTTCAGCTCCAAGGACCTCCAACTCGTTAAGAAGACCGATCATCTTCAAAACATGATTCCTAACAGGTGCACCCTCAGCTATAGTCGTGTTCATGAGTGCCCTCATGGCCACCTGCCTAGCTACCCGACCTTGCTCACGAAACATCTCTGTTAGGTTGAGTATGATTTTAGAAGAAGATGTCATAGACTGATGTTGGTGTTGCAACACGTGGGATATAGATGCCAACATGTAGAAAGTTTTCATATGATCAACCTTTTTTCGCTGCTCATAATAATGCACCTCTGCTTTAGAAGATTCATTATTTGGAGCAGGAGGACAGGGTTCATAAAGTGTGAACTTATAGTCATCAGAAGTCAAAACTATGTCAAGGTTCTGTTTCCACGTTATAATGTTGGTCTAGTTAACATGTGTTCTTCGAGAATCGCCACTAGTGGATTGAATGATCCCATTTGTAAATCATGAGAAACAAAAAGAAAACTTTTTAATTTTTTGCAAAATTAGGGTCTCTCAATCTTTTAATTTTAAAAGAATTATTGGCAGCCCGAATCCTTTGTGATTATACAGGCCACGTTAGTGTGGACGTCTAATAATCAATCCCCGTTCGGACAGACATGCTAGTCAATTAATTTCCTCTTTAAAGATATTACAACAAATGCCATTCGTCTGGAGTCACATTAACTGATTAGGCCACGCTAGTATGAACGTTTAATATTTAACGAACAAAGAACTAATAGGCTTTTATTTCTTGATATTTTCAAGTAATTAGATAACCAATTACCTCTGGTCTTCGCAAATAAAAATAGTGACTCCATTGGGGTGGATATTTCTACTCACTCGTTAAGTGTATAACCATCACTCTCAATTTGAAAATCCCATGACAAAATCATGGGTCGGGTGTGACAAAGTCCTCGGAGATTCGTATTGGAGATACCATAATTATAGCCCTTTCGTTGGGTACACCGGTCAAGTCGACACACGAGTTATAATTACATCTCTTACGAACGTGTGATGGACACCATAGCATTTATCCGTGGATAAACCCTTCTCGCACTTAATATTTTAAAATAAGAGTTTTAACCTTTTGTTTATTTTAAAATATTAAGTATATTTTAATTCCCGATTAAAAATCTAGCTTTTAATCAATTAAAATTTGCATTGTTTAATTTTATTAAAATAAACAAAAAACATTTTCTAATTTAATTTTACGAAAAGAAATTAAATACTCAGATTTTAATCAAAATTACCTAATTAATTTTCCACTTATTGCAAAAAATTAAATAATTGATTATCTACTTATTTTCTATTTTAATAAATTGCTTGGATTATTTTATTTTATAAAAACCTTTTTCCTAATATTCTTTGATTTTTCAAACCATACATAAATGAAAAAATAAATAAAATAAAAAAATACATCCATGTAATTAAATATAACAAATAAATAAATAATTAAACCAATGACGAAAATAAATAAATAATGTCGTTACGATACGGTACGTTTGTTTAATTTTTAATCCGACGATCTCGAATTAAAGATAAAATGACTAGAGTTTAGGAACCCTATTTGAGCCGTCAAAGACCCGATTTTCTTTCTTAGTCCCTATACCACCGTCACAGCCCCGTACCATTGCTGGAACACTGGAAAAATATGAAAAAGAAGCCCAAACAGTCCCTTATAGGGCCAAAAATCCTATTGTGCACACAACAGGGTGCCGCCACCTTCAAGGCCCTGTTTGGCCGCATTGCCGCTACCCTCGAAGCTCCAAAAATCAGGTAACTTCAGGAAATCGATCTCCACAAAGAATCGTGTCAAAATTCGAAGCCAAAGTACCCTGAAAAAATCCTCAAAATTGGCATCACTATAGCAAGCCAAAACTTGCAGCACCTTGTTTGGCCTCCATTTTGACCTCCTTGTCGCCACTATCGAACTCCCAAAAAATTATGGTAGGTAGTACACATCAAGATCTTGATCTCCACAAAACATTGTGTCAAAATACGATGTCGAAGTGACCCAAAAAATCTCAAAATTCGCGTCATCACTATAGCCCTCAACAGCGCGTATCCAATTTCGAGCTCTGTTTTGACCAACTTGCAGCCGCTGTCGAGCCACCACCGAACCATTATTCAAAGACCATCGAACAACCTTGATTTCAAAAAAAAAATTGCATCGAAAAAGGTTGTCAAAAGCCCGAAAAATGAGCCCTGAACATCGCACACCAAATCTGGCTGAACAGTTTGGCTGCTGCTGGTTATGCCTTTTTCTGCCTCGTTTTTTATCCTCGTTTTTCGTGATACGATTACAACAATGATCCAAAAAAAATAAAATAAATGAAATAATATTACATCGTAAAAACCTATGCCTCACCTGGAGATGTACAATCAATTTAATCTTGAATAAAACAATCAAGATAAAACGATTAGCAGCGATATAATTAAACCATTTATTCATCAACCATAAACTGAATCGTAACGACATATAGATACAAAACCGAGGTCAAAACAAAGGTTTTTCATGAAAAATGCAGCCATGGCTTTGATACCATTGTTGGAATCGCGCAACGGAAAGATCGAAAGATTTGATGGCGTGGCCGTAAAAAACGTCGTCCAGTGTTTTTCATGAAAAAGGTCAAATCAAAAATGATATTTAAAGTTTTTTACCTTGTAGAAACTTGTAGTAAATTTTTTAGAATTTCAATAGAGGATGTGAGACGACCCAGTGACATTCTCATGTATCACCCGACTCACGCGACGATATCAGCGAGTGAGCACCGATCTGAATCGACGTTGTTGGTTTCAAACACACCGAGCACTCAAAAGATTTTGCAAAACTCTAGAGAGATGGAGGGGGAGGCCGGTGGCAAGCTTGAGAGAGAAGAGAGAGTGAGTTATAATAAAATTAGGGTATCCCTGTTTATCTCGAATGTATATATATTAATATATATATATATATAGATATTCCTACCATATAAAAATATAGAGAATATATATATTCCTACCTAAATTAATATGTCTCTCATAATTGATATAATATATATAGATATATATCATTACCAATTAAATTATATATGTATATATTCTCTTACCAAAAATTATATGGAGAATATCTACATAACATAAAAAACACATTCTCTCTCCCATTACCATGGCGGCCATGTTTGGTATCCAAGCATGTGCCAAAATACCAATAATGCCCCTATCCATTTAATTTAATTCCCCGATTGTCCCAGCGGTAAGACCCGACAATCGAATTAAATTAAATAATAACCTAAACTAATCAAAAATTAAACCGTTCATATAAATGGGCTATGTGAGGGATCACGAGGGAGTATAAGACTCTGGCTAACCGTACGAGAAAATCGGACATCCTTAACTCAATCTCCGAGTTAGATTCTTTCTCATATGAATAATGACTTATTCCACTAAAGGTCCTGACTGAACTCCCAACCCTAACTCGAATTCTGTCTCGAGTTTCCAATTATCAATTGCACTGAAATCTCCCCACGTTTAAGATATGGATTCCCGATAATCGAATTAGGTTACTGACAACCCGGCTCAATTATCCTCTTATTCTCGCAATCGCACCGTTTATCCTTTTGATATGTCGAACCAAAAGATCGACTTGTGAGATTTGGCATCATCAAACCTATAAGCAAAGCACATGAGGGGAAACTCCTCAACCAAAGTCAGACGTGATTTTTGTCAGCTAATTATCAACCATCGAACAAACAATGACGGTACCCAACCCACCGGTCATATTGATCTCAATATCAAAATCTTAGCCATTGGTGACTCAAAGCACTACGCATCATCTAAACATGATTCAATCAATCACGTCAGGATTAAGAATACGTGCAATACATGATAATACAGGATGTTGGTAAATTCATATAGTCAGTATAGAATTGATCATCATGTTGATCCGCTCAATACACTTCAAGTGTTCTCACACATCGAGCTCGAACACCGAATTCCCAGACCGGAATCCAATCCGTTCGACCTAGCCATGACCAGCTAATATAATTAAGTGCTACAATCATACCAATGGATTGTCCACGCCCATTGCGATTGTGAGCCTATCTATACATTCTGTCAAAACCTTTGACCTGATCTTCCGTGCTTCATGCATCGATTCAAATACTGGACAAAATATACGGACTATGCATTCATTCATCACATATACAATAAATATGAAACCACAAATGAAAAAATCTCTCAAATGTTTCTCATTAATATACCAGGGATCAATTATAAAAAATACATAAAAGCATGGCTTTTAAGTATACTATCCTAACACTAGCATCATTGCTAAAGAAAGGGCAACCTATAAATGACATGCTCGAACTGTTTAAGAATGTCAAGATCAACCTACCCCTTTCTCGATAGAATCAAACAAGGGCCATCCTATGCAAGGACAGACGTAGAATTTTTATCTTGGGGTAGCGAACGATTATATAACAATCTCAGGGAGGCGAACCTATGTGATTTTTACATTTTCAAAAAAAAAATCATAGAATAGCAAACCTATATAATATTTACAAAATTAGGAATAATATTACTATAATAATCTAAAAAATTCAAAACTTAGGGGTAGCGGCCGCCCCCATCCACCCCCCCCCCCCCCCGGTCCATCGTTAATCCTATGTTAAATTCTTGAAGGACTTATAAACTCAGAAGCAAAGGACGAAGACCAGAGTCCCTAAGAACGTGCTCTTAATCAAGCACGTTAGCACTCTCATTAGTTACGATATGATCTCGAAGTTAAAAGACGCAGGGATACCCACTATCTTGTGTGTCATCGGTGATCCCCAGATTGACTGAGCACTCTTGGACTTAGAAGCTAGCAAGAACCTCTTCCTACACTTTGTATATGACAAATTTAGTCTTGATAAGCTTAAATCGACACCTGTCACCCTCTAGTTGACTGATAGGTCAGTGAAAATTCCACACGGAATCATAGAGGACGTACTAGTTAAAGTCAATAAGTTCCTCTTCCCCGTAGACTTCATAATGTTAGATATCGAGCCGGACTTGGACACAAGGAGACAGACACTAATAATTCTTGGACGCCCCTTTTTGGCAATAGTAAATGCTTGCATCAATCTCAAACTATAGTCATAGATGTCTCATTCAGAAATATGAAGCTCCGCCTCAACGTATTACATGACTCCCACCAACTTGTCATACAAACTGACTATTTTGAAGTCGATGAAATTGACGAGCCAACTCAACGAGCCCTTCTCGCGATCTTCACAGATGACCCTCATGAAGCCTGTTTGGCATATTTTAGAGAAGACATCCTTGAGCTTTACACTAATTTTATCAAATCTCAAGACGAGCTTGAAATGACCAATTAATTTGGCATGCCTCTATGAGTGTCTCATTTTGAAGACCTACCCTCACTTTCCTCTGTCCCTGCCATACCTTCCTTGGATTCTCCATCAGCACTTGAGTTGAAGCCACTCCCGGCTTCACTCAAATATATTTTTTTAGGTTCTGACAGTACCCACCCAATCATAATTGCTTCAAATTTGACATCCAAACAAGAGAAACAACTGACCGAGATGCTCAAGACTCACAAGGGAGCAATAGGCTGGATAGTAGTAGACTTGAAGGGGATAGACCCATCCGTATGTATGCATTGCATCCACTTTGAGGAAGATGCCAAATCTACCACAGAGAAACAACAACGGTTGAATCCCAACATGAAAGAAGTTATCAAGAAGGAAGTAGCAAAATTACTAGATGCAGGTATCGTATACCCCTTCTCTGATAGGATGTGAGAGAGGCCAACCTAAGTTATTCCAAAGAAATTAGGGCTCACCGTAGTTTTAAATGATAAAGAAGAGTCGATACCAACTAGCACCACCATCGGTTGGTGCATGTGCATAGACTACAAGAAGCTAAACGCCATGATCCAGAAAGACCACTTTCTACTGTCATTCATAAACCAAGTGTTGGAACATTTAGCATGCCACATCTACTATTGCTTCCTAGATAGCTATTTTGGCTACAACTAAGTGCCAGTATATCCCGAGGACTAGAAGAAAACGACATTCACTTGTCCATTTGGCACAATCGCCTATCGGTTCTTGCCATTTGGATTCTACAATGCACCGATCACGTTTTAAAGGTGCATGATGTCCATTTTTTCCAATTTGGTTGAAAAATTCCTAGAAGTCTTCATGGATGATTTCTCCTGGTTCAGATCCTCGTTCGAGAACTGTCTCTCCAATCTAACCTTAGTGCTAAAACGATGATTAGAGACAAATCTGGTACTTGGCTGGGAGAAAAGTCACTTCATGGTGCCACACAAGAGAGGAATAGGGGTCGATAAGGTAAAAGTCGATCTTATATCTAAACTTTCACTCTCATCGTCAATCTGGTAGATCCGCTCATTTTTAGAGCACACTGTTTTTATCGATAATTCATTAAAGACTTCTCGAAAGTTTCTAAACCCTGTGTGATCTCCTATCCAAGGATGTCACCTTCATCTTCGATGATAAGTGCCAACATACTTTTGAGCAACTCCGAGATGCCATGTCCACGGCTCCCATCATGAAGTCACCAAATTGGTCTATCTCATTTGAAATCATATGTGATGCATCCGATTATGCCATTGAAGCTATATTAGGAAAAGAGAGAATAAAATCCCCCATGCCATCTACTATGCTAGCATGACCCTAAATGATGCACAGATGAACTACATTATTACCGAGAAAGAGTTGCTGACAATAATTTCCACGTTAGATAAATTTTAGTCATACCTACTAGGGGGTCTACACCAACCACACAACCCTTCGACATCTATTAGCAAAGAAAGAAACAAAACCTAGACTTATTCATTGGATCCTTCTTTTATTAGAATTGATATCTTGATCCACAATAAGAAGGATACTAAGAACTTAGTATCAGACCACCTCTCCCGACTCCTAGTCCAATCCCTCAGTGACCCCATTCATGTTATAGACTTTTTCCCAGACGAGCAACTTTTTTCTGGTCACAGCTACCCAAGCACTATGGTCTATAAATATCGTTAATTATCTGGTAGTAGGTCGCACACCGATAGACTGGTTGTAGCAAGAAAAGAACAAGTTCTTTTCCCAAGTTAAGTACTACTTTTTGGAAGAACCTGAGTTTTTCAAGTATTGCTCTGATAAAGTCATTAGGAATTGCATCCCAGAAAGTGAGATGGATAGCATCTTAAGGTTTTGCTACTCGATTGCCTGTGGTGGATATTTTAGCGGAAAGATAACAGCTGCCAAGGTACTGCAGTTTCTATTGACCCTCCATCTTTAAGGATGCACATAAGTTTTGCCGCAACTACATACATTGCAAGCAGATTGACACCATTTCAGCTAAAGACATGATGCCCCTGAACCCAATCTTGATAGACAAATTTTTTGACATTTAGGGCATTGATTATATGGGACCATTTTCACAATCATTTGGCTACGAGTATATACTTGTCGCAGTGGATTACGTATCAAAATATGGTCAAAGAAATAACCACCAAATCAAACGATCACAAGGTTGTGATCAAGTTTCTTCAAAGTAACATCTTCTCTCAATTTGGATTCCCTCCGGTTGTCATTAGTGACAACAGTATGCACTTTATGAGCAAATATTTCACTGCTTTACTTTGACATTATTCAACCTCTCACAAAGTAGCCACTCTGTATCATCCACAAACCAGTGGCCAAGTCAAAGTATCAAACAGGGAAATCAAGAACATACTAACCAAGACCGTCTATCCTGATCGAAAAGATTGGTCCAAGAGACTAGATGACGCTCTATGGGTATACGAGACCTCTTACAAGACCCATATCGACATGCCCCCATATTGTCTAGTCTATCGGTAGAACTAGAACACCGTGCATATTGGGCAATAAAAACGTTCAACTTTTTGATATGTCACACACCGACGACCACCGAAGTCTTCAACTCAGTGAGCTAGAGGAGCTATGCAAAGATGCGTATGATAATATCCAAATTTATAAGTGATCGGCACTCAAAAGTGACGATTTAGACCCGTTAATTTACACTAAGTTTGTCCCTTTTTGTTATCTAATCTATGTTTT